>UYYA01001325.1:0-16092 GCA_900624975.1 Angiostrongylus costaricensis
TCTAGAGGCATTCTGGATAAATTCCAAGAATCCGAAAATGAACCGCAGGGAGGAATGCCTTGTTATCACGCGTGATACTGGACAGTATATAAACCTGTTATTCTGATGGGAGGGGCACATTACGCTTCCATGTGAATTTTGTGCGGTCGGTCTTCACGCGATATACTCAGTGGAAGACTCATAGCGGTGAGTGTGCAGAGCTATGCTAAATGTGATTGAAATCTTGGTTTATCGTTTTCTCTGTTTGGTTATGGAGGTGTTTGGCCGAGTGGATTGCTGTCAACTTGACCCTTCCAGGCTCTGAGGAAGGCGAAATCCGCCGAGACGTCAGCTTGTGCGTAAATAAAGAAGTAAAATAGCACCTCGTGCTTGCTGAACAGAAGTAGAAAGATATATTCAAGAAAGATATATTCAATCAATGCCGAGGTTAATAGAAAGTCGGACTTGGGAGTTACTATAAAGAACTTAATCGACAGGCGATTAAACTGGGACTTTCTGCCGCATGATGCATGACAAGAGATGTTTCTTCTTTGCTCGTTTTGTTCGTCAGCGATTGTGCTTCGAACAAAGAAACGACTAGACAGTCGCGATTTCACAGAAGGGCGAAAGACAGTCTCTTAGTATGCCTCAATATCTGGGGCTCCAGCGCTTGAGATAGCAATTTTAAAAATACATGTTCCAGTCTCCATTCTTCACGAACACGAACATTAAATAGAATTAAATCGAAGGCGCACTTTAAAAAACTTATTTATGAATCTAAGCAAATGAGAAAAGTCTCTTCTATAAGATTAAGAAGTTCCTCCAACTCTTAACTACTCTAGTTATACAAGAATTCCTACCAGTCCTCAAAAAAACCTGCTTTGGGAGTTAATTATCGGAGTGGGTGCATGTAATGGTGACCCCACGATACATTTCGAAGGAACCATCGAACGATGATAACTGTCACAACAGCCGATGAAACGAACCCCTTGATAAAAGACTTCAAGGAGAAGGCTTCTTGTAAATAGATAACACAAGCAATCTGAGGAAAGCTCATGTCCACTCGAAGTCATATGTTCCATTTTTTACACAAGGCCACTATATGAATCCACCAAACGCTCTTTCGATTTTTTTGCTGATGAACTTGACAAGTTTGACCATGCGTAAATCGTCCCGTCCGTTGCAGACTGTATTTACCACAAAATCGAAAAGAGCCAAAAACTTCTAAAACTTCCTTTTGGCATAAAATCAGGCCTAACCGTCTCTCAACAGCAGCAGACTAAGAAATCTTAACTGAAAGACAAACCGATAAACCTTTCCATTCCGTCAAAAGTTGTTGGTGCGGCCACGTGTATTTCTTCCTTGTGTTTCCAACGCTATGTCGACTGGTAGTCGTACGCAGTGAAATTCACCAATATGCAAGAAATGGCCGCCTTATGTACATGCCCTTCTTGGACTCTTAATCATTCCTGTCATATTAATCCTAACTCTTGGATTAATTTCATCATCTTCAGATTCTTTACCAATGACAAGCAGAGCTTCGGCTTATGATGAGGAGCTAAAGTATAATTCGCATTACTGAGACAAGACTCCAGCCTATAAAACTCAATACTTGACCAGTAATTGATAGCCTTTGCCCTGAAAACGTCAATACAAGTCGTGGTTATATTAGAAGGGTATGAGTGGCAAAATATCGAGTTCTATTCAACAAGCGTTGCAAAATCGACTATCAAAGGCTGATAGTGACCCATCGGTGAACGATCTTTTTTTCTTTGGTAGATAGGACTCAGAGGATATGTTTCAGCTGTCGATCCGTGGATCGTCCACTAACTCGAGCGGGCGCCACCAATCTTCCATTCCCCCAGCCGCGCGCAAGAATAGCTCAGTGGGTTCTGCACGTTCCAGGAACTCGTTGAGCATCATAAGCTTCTTTTAGGATTTTTCGTGAACTATGATCATCGAATTGGCGGTCTTCGTGCTGTGCGCTTGACATTTAGAGGAATCTAGTCACTAATGGCTGCAAAAATAAACGCTTCCCATTTTCATGTTTTTTTTTCGCTCTGTGACTTGGTTCGTCCCCGTGTTTTTGGTTATTGCTGTGGTCTTTTATATTCTCCATAACCTCTCTCTAACTAGCCCTTAGCCATTAGTTGGAGAGCTTATATAGAATGTAAAAACTCATAACACGACCAAAAACACGAGGATAAACCAAATCATAGAGCGAAATAACATTTAGAACAATGGGAAACATTCATTTTTGCAAGACTGGACGAGCAGAACAAACCACATATGATTAATAACGCGCATGGCGAGAAACTAAGTCCGTTTATGTGCCACCTTCTTTACGTAAAATTAAACGAGAATTAAACACAATCGCTAAAGGCTTAAAACAAAAAGAATGTAAAAGCAAAGTGATTCAAAACATGCTAACCTGATTGTAGTTTGTTCGACCTTTCTCTTTAACTTTTTCGCAAACTTTTGTAGAAAAGTGGCGAAGACCCATCGACCTATCAACAAAGTGTTTATGGTTTACTGGAATATCGCAGCCGAGTAAATCATTGGGCCTAAATGAAATAGAAAATGACATTGGAATAAAAAAAACAATGTTCATGCAAAAAAAATATATGAAGATTCCATGACTTTCAACCGTGAAAATGACTACCTGAAACATGGCGCAACACGTACATCGGAATATTTGGCACCTATGCTATGCTGGGCATATCGCCGCAATACCGCTGTGGCCCTTGTAGGATGATAAGCACTCCTCTGAAGAAGTTATATATATGTATATACATATACTTCTTTTCTGGTGAAAAATAGAACACTTTCACAACATTCAAAAGTTAATGTTGCGTTCTTTTCAAAGAAGGCCAACCTTCGAACATATGTTCAAACAAAGGTAAGTGACTCAACCAGTTTCAACACCCACAAGTTTTAACCTATGATGATGACGACGCAATTTGTGAATTCTTGTAGTAGATGGCCCCACGACATTTATTTCTTAGTAGGTTCGTAAGTTTGCCGTATAACGGCTTAGTAGACGGAAAATAGTAGTTTTCGATAAACCAAAACGGTCTTCAAGCCACTGGCTAAAATGCACTGGATATTTTCACGAATTCGAAGAACCACTATTCATAAAGTAATAGCTAAAGGTTATATGACACTCAAAACAGCTGCTTACTAATTGCAATATGATATATAGAGAGTGGATAGCGCAGTGGTGATGTTGTTCATAGCGAGCAACGAGCTGGTACAAACCACATCGACCGCAACAAGCCTTCCATCCGTCAGGTGTTAAGGAATTGGTACCAGACTTGTCAGAGACAACCCTACTCGCTCTAATCCATGGGGTAGCACGACTATGTCCGGATACCAGGGAAAATTGATTCAACAAGCATTTAGCGGCATCATAACGAAGACGAAAATCCTTAGGCAACAACTGGACCCAAACGCAAAAGTTAGAGGATCTTCGCAGACGATGAACGCGAGGAAATGAATCCACAAGAAATACTGTGATGCTCACTGTATGATAAATGTGGTGTCCGATCATGTAAAAAAAACGATGCATTACGTTTACATATTAAATTTGAATTATGCGCCAGTATTGAAAACTGAGAAAGTAAGTGGAAACTAGGAGGATATTCGGAAAACTAATGGGAAACTAGGGGCTGGGATAATCCTGTATTCATCGCGACAAAGAATTTTAAATCATGTGAATATGTAAAAGAGAATGAACTTAAGGAAGCTCCTCATCTAGAACAAACAAACAAAAAATTCACCATGGTTTAAGAAAAAGCCGCTGCTTTCACTGTAAAGCTCCTCATTCAACAGATAGAACGTTCCTTCCAAATTAATTTGCTTCAACTTTTGAAGACGAATGATGGAGGTTAAGTGTCTCACCTCTTGTTTGCTTATCCCCTGACCCAACCTGGAATCGATTCTCTGTCGTGCGATGTCACTCATATCCAATGTACAACCTAAACATAAGACAACCAATAGAAAGACAATCGTTCTAAAGTTGGCATTCAAAGTTAAACCACTTTCACAGCAAAATCAAAAACCTAAGATCTGGAAACTAAAGAAAGAAAACTAACGGCAACCTTTCGGTATTGTAGTTCCAAACGAATCGCTAGTGCAACGACCTGAAGAATACCATTAACAATTTCGTGATGAAGCTGGATTACTGACGACAAGTTCGCTATCACCAGAGAATTTCAGAAGTCCGGAACTTGAAAACACTACAAACGAGACTTCACTCTATCGCACTAATCCTATATACAATCATATAGTGCTCTTCGAAAGTTAGATACGCTTCCAAGAAATGGATGACACTAGAAACTTCCCAGGAATAGAAGACAAAATCTAAGTTTTGAAGTTCCCAATGAAAAAGCGGCACGTGCAAACACAAATGATACGAAGGGGACACTAATGTGACATGACGATCGCAATTGTGCTTGCTCTTTGGTTTGCAAGTTCGAACGATGAGTCCCGATGTGGTGGAGAAAGCATAAATGTCATGGGCCACAGAAAGGAAGAATTTCATGGTGACAGAACAAGAGAACCTCTATCGTCTAGGCAAAGATTTGCAGATTTTCACGATCTTTATCGCAAGCAGTGAAATTTACTACGAACTGGGATTTCTTAATTCGAAATTGAAAGCCGGTACCACTCCCGTATTGTATGACTCCCACAGAGATCGTTTGGTCAGGCAAGCGTTGGAACCCGTAGAGCTACGTTTTAGAGCACATCGATTTCGCGCAATTGGTTGGATGAGGACGGGCGAAAACTCGTCCGCACGCCTTGAGCACCTTGTCGTCATCCCCGGCAACGTTTTTCATTGGTTGGAGGATATGGCTTCAGCTAAAATATCTTGTAGTGGTATTCAATACCGAGTAATAGTAATGATTATAACTTCATATAGTAGATTCAGAACAGGGTGCGTGTAGCGCAGTGGTCGTAGGCGCCCTGCAATACACATGGGATCAATCCCAACTCCCCAGGTTCACTAGGCTTTCCATCCCTCCGAGGTCGGCAAATTGGTATTAGACTTGTCTGAGAGGATAGCAGCACTGGCTCGACGCATCGGTGGATCCTCATAAATCATCGTAAAGGCCAGATATGCATTCAGTCACCTCCAACGATGCCTAGTTAAGTCGAATGCATGGCACATCCCTCAAGAGTTGATGGACGCCAAGACCTTTATGCTTTTTCATCTTTATAGTAGATCAGAGTGGGTCAGTGGGTCCCTCCAGCATAGCAGATGCGGCATGTGTGGAACAACTGTCTCGAATCTTCATATTGTAGTAATCAGTGTTAAAGACCAGATCGTCAGATTCTTCCTCATCCATCGCAATTAATAAAAGTTTCCGATTATACTCTACCACTTCTATATAGTGATCATCATTGGAATCGAGTGAAAACGCTTCATTCAAGTACATTTACACATGATAGAACGAAATAACACAGCATAATGGTGTTTGGTGGGGCGTTTCGAAGACGGACCTTCCGGAAGTGTTTGGTGAGGAAGGAACACGCCATGGAGCGTCAAGTACCATCTGAGCCTGAAAGAACTCGGTTGTGCACGAGCATTCCAGTATCTGTTTGCATCAATACGTTTACTATTTCCTTGTGTTTTATCAGCACTACTTTCACCTCTTCCAATACTAGACTTCCAGAGTGGAAATTGTTTTCACTAACCACTATCAACTTCTCCCCTCAACCCTCCCAACAGTTTACCGCTTAACGTCTCATCGTTGGTGTCCCTGACCGTTGGGCTGCGATATGCAGCAGACGGGTTAGTTCATTCTCCCGGCAGGATCTCCCAAACTGAGGAGATCCGGCGTTTCCATTAGGAAGTTCAGTTAAGAGTAAACCGATACGGGGCCCCACCACCGTCCAGCTACCAAACAAGTCGCATGGTGGCAAATCTCTCCCTGATCCACAAAGGCTGCGACTGCCTGTGGTGGCTACGATCTGGAGCAGACTTTGACCAGGCTGTCGTCTGGATTCCAGAAACCATAATCCAGTAAATCTCCGGAGAATGGGAATTGTGCTGGAGCCTGTACAACCAGTTAAGACGGGCCGTCCAAGTATCCAAGTAAGTACGTATCAATTACAATAGAACACGAACACCTCTGGTTACCATTAACGTTGCTTGCAATCCCATGAGTAAAGTTTGCTATGGCGAAATCACAATATATATATATATATACATCTTGGAGGTGATTCATTTATTTATTTAGATTACATTTACAATGACTTGCAGTGGCCTACCGATGTATCGAGCTAGTGCTACTGTCCTTCCAGAGAAGTCTGGTAGCAATTTGCTGACCCAGGAGAGATGGAGGGATTAATGAGGCTAGGACGCAGAGGTCGATCCCCACGTGTATTGCAGGGCGCCTCCGACCATTGCGTTTCTCTTTCTCTACATATATATATATATATGTATATATAGATGTGTATATGCATAGATACCTATGCATAGATGTATATATGTATGTATGTATGTATATATATATGCAACAGTGAGTCACGGATATCTGCATAGCCCATAAATGCTTACTGAAGCTTTAGTTCTACGGTTTATAGTTGGGCAAGATCAAATGAAACTTTACGTTCCGTTGTTGGCAAATGTTAGTGGTTTCTAACATTTCAATGATGGAAAACACCTTATAGTTTATATGCAGCAATGAACGACTTTCGTCTAGTTTTATTCCAATGAGGATAAGTTCCAGTTGATGAAGTATCTGCTGATGATGGCCCATGTCATGCTTCATAACAGAGGAATGACAGGAATGTTCGCACTTGTTCCGCTTCGCTGTTTCGAAATCCATGGATGAGACTGAAGTGATCGCATTCGCTCAATTCCTGGAAGAACATGTTTGTGATAAATAGAACGCTCTTGATCACACATTTGACCAAAACACAACACTTGGAAAAAAATAAAAGCACCTTCACTCTTCAATGATGCTGAGATATTTGCAAAACTCCGGACCGCAGATATATGCGGTGGGGAACGAACGCGCTATTGTCCTTTCCGGGGAGTACCGCGTTCACCACCACATCATGCGGGTCCTTCGTTTCGCCTGTCTCTCAGCTAGCTCTATCGATCTTTGCCTTCACTCTATTTGGAATTAAACACAGAGTGTTTAAATTTTAGAGGTTACAAGAAGTTGGAAAACAATTTTCATTCGGCTAACGTTTCGACGTCTTCGTCTTCATCAGATCCGATGTTCCGAGTCGGTGGTTCATAGTTGTTTGTAATCTCGATGTGGCGTCTTCGTAGTCGCACCGAGACGAATCTTCCCCTGTGAACACCACACGAATGAGGCACACTCACCCGACAACGCTCTTTTTATATAGGGCGGTTGTTGTTGATACGACTATCCATTGATAATAGTGTTTTTCAACGGATAAAGAGCACTACCAGCTGTACATGCCTCATTCGTGCGATGTTCACTGAAGAAGATCCGTTTCGGTGCGATTATGAAGACGGCACATCGAGAACAACTTGGGACCACCGACTCGGATCGTCGACTCTAATGAAGACGAAGAAGTCGAAACGCTAGCTGAATAAATCTCCGTATCAACTTCGTGTAAGCTTAACAATTTAAATATATGCTGATAGTTTTGCTACCTTGGCTAAATGGCGGTTAGTTAGAAAATTGAAACATGGAGTACACAGCTTTTTAAAGTGTCAGCTTGCACGGCAAGGCAACTGACACCGTGGAGAGGCCATAGTGTGCTTCTGCACGAAATCACTTATTCAGTTGTTTTCGTGTTAGAAATATGAGCCGTGACGGGAAAAAAGGCCATGGAGTGGGATTTACGAGCTTCATAAAACCAGAATTTAGCTTTTTTGGGATCACGAAACTTGGACCTTGTCGGAAGATTTGTATATCCGAATAGATTTGATTACTTTAATTACTGACATTCAGTACAAGGTGGGATGTTTCGGTTCAAAGTCGAAGGGAGCACATCGGATGCATTGTACTGAGTATCGCGAATTATGTTTTAATTTAAATATCTAAAGTAGAAAGTACATGGTATTGGACCGAAACACCGGCATCCTTCATTGCGTTGACCATGCATGTATTCTGTTCAATGAGCTTTGGAGAATCCTGAAAAGAAAAGCTGACCAACTTCTAGTGCGTCACGTTTCAACAATCACACTTCCATTTATCATAGGTTGTTCGAGGATACGAAGATTTCATGTAGGAAATCTCAGGTTCGACTTCCTTTCGACCTCAGTATTAATCAATAATCCGCTGTTTTGCTGAATAGACATGAGGTTGTTGTTAAAGTATTTGTTCATAGCAGCTGAATATGAGAAACGCAAAATTGCGCAATTTCCCCGAGAGTAGAGACAGTGATTGCGTAAGTTTGCGTACGGTGTCCCAAATCTTTTGTACGGCGTGTGAGATCGAATACATTGACAAAACGGGTAGACCACTGGGCTTCCGTGCAGCAGAACACCTTGTCGCTAAATCTGAAGTTAGACCAAGCACTACACTGCGCGCACAGCACATACAGACATAATGGAGAGGATTTTGACGCAGAGGTCACTGCGCTCGTTCAAGAATAAACAACAGCGCGAAAAACTCGAAGCGTATTGGACAAATTTCAAAAACCCAAAAATGAGCCACAAGGAAGAGTGCCTCGTGATTACGTGTTAGCTCGCGGTATACCTCGCGCTGATTTTTCGACCTGAGCCAGGTGCATTCCTTACCTGCGTAGAACTCTATGCAGCTGGTCTCCATCGAATACTTACAAAGAACAAAAGCCAAAATGACGTATGCTTAAAAGAAGCTGTCTACTACGCGAATCCGAATTTACGCATCGAGTTTTACGTGCTGAAATTATAGAAGTGTTTGACTGAGTAGATTATATGTAATTTGGCCTCTCCAGGAACTGAAGAAGATACCACCGAAGGTCAACTATGGCCAATAGCGTGATAACGTAACCTCTTGTCTGTTTGTCAAGAAAACAGCAAATTATTGATTAAAAGACTGTTCTGGTGCGTGGTATAGGGCGTTCTGAGCAGATTTTGAAATGTGTTCAATGAAACACCAGCAGTTAACTTATCAGAATTTTACCTTCATAGGTTACTCACTAACACCTTACAGCTGCTAAGCTTCAATTTAGCGAGAATTATATTTTGTTAGAAAAAGATTTTCAAAATATATGAATGAGTGTTCACTTACTTTCATATCTATAAGCAACAACACCTTAACTTCCGTATTGACTAACTCGAACGCGCTACACGAGTTCAGCTCCGCTTCTTCACGGGTTAAACTGTAAAGCACAAAATTCACTGAAAAAAGGAGAAGAAATAAGAGATATCACATAATTATACGGACCCAATAATTGTACCGATCTCACATGAAGGCAACTCTTGCAAGTCGAAAATACCGGCTAAGAGAGCGAGCTTTTGTATACGTGGAGACCGCAGATGGGTGTAGGCTGAAGGCAGCTTGATGAAATAGGACGAAATATGCGAAGGCAGGGAAATATAGTGTGCCCATCCTGTGAACTGTTCAACAACTCATAGCTTGTACCTGGGCGCTTTTAACCCCAATTTAACCTCATATCCGTCAGCTGGAAGCTCGCTATCTAGGCTCGGAGCTATTCGGTATTAAATCTATCACACGGGCGAAATCCAGTCACTAAATCCTAGTAGGCAAACGACTGCGCCATCTAAATATCGAAACACCACAAACCTTTGAAAGCCAGTTGAGCGCCTGCTGAGTGGCCAGCTAATGTTATGTACGTGACGGTCGGATACTTCGCGAGAAGGAACTGAATTCGAGGAATGAGAAGCAGTCGGATACTAAGTTAAATGATAAATTTGGGACTTTTGAGAAATAATGACAAGTAAAAGAGTACAATTTAAAAAAATCAGCAGTATCGATTATAAGGAAATTTTATGGAAAGCAAGTAAAGACTGGAGATTGAAAACTAAAACATGAGATGAGAAGCCGCCCCGTAATTTTTCTTTCTAATGAAAATTCGAAGATCGTCGCTCAATTGTAAAAAGAGACAATAAAGGGGCTGGTTAAGCTAAATGTCCATCATATGTAGTGTTAAAAATATGAAAACTTTTAGGATGCTCTGGGATAGGAGCAAAACTCGGAACCTCGACTGGGCTACGAAGCCGCGATTACCCTTTCAGGGGGGTCACGTGCTGCGCACTACATGAACTGAGATTATTGCTTTACCTTTCACTCAGCCGATTTATTACTCTGACGGTGCTATCAGCCACCATACGTCAATGATAGGAATGATTAGGGAAGCGCAAATCGGCAGTGAACCCTGTTAAGTTGTAACTGCGATTAAAATCACAATGATTTAACTTTTATTTTTTGCGTTTCTTTTGCCACGGCAATGACGATGTAACATACAACTATAAGGATGCTGACATAGCAGATAGCAGTGGAAAGCGCGTGAATTACCGGTAAGAGTAACCGCGAGTTCGAAGCCTAATTAAGCTTCCGAGTTTTGCTCATGTCGGCATCCCTATGGTTCTAGTCCACATCGCACCCTGCCATGAAAAAAGAACACTCAGAAAATAGAAACTAAAGTTAACTTTTTATTCACTGCCTACTACAATTTTTCACGGGACAGTATTATGTGAGACACAACCGCGATGATGCTGAGATATTTGCAAAACTCCGAACGGCGGTTGTCGGCGGACTAACGCGGACCTACCACAACATGCGGATCCCTCGTTTCGCCTTTCTCTCAGCTGGTTCTCTATCTACCAGTGCCATCGGCAACCACCCGTCAACGGGATTGATCTGGGGAGCCCAAATCTGCAGCGAACTGAGTTAAGCTGAGGCTACATTCGAAATCATACGGCTAACTTTTATTTACCGCCTATTACAATTTTTCACGGTAGGTTCGTTCCCCACCTCAGATGCGCGTGGTCCGGAGTTTTGCGACTATCTCAGCATCATTGTGGTTATATCACACATAATACCTTTCCGTGAACAATTGCAATAGGCAGTAAATAAAAAGTTAACATTGAGAAATTTATGTTTTAACAGATTTCATTTTCTGGAACTTGTCACCTTCTAAGGCCTTTCCTATTTTGTGACACTTCGAATATCCTAACAATTTTTTCATAGATGAATTACAGATAGTTCGAGCAAGTACAAACGTGAAGTAAAATCCCACTTCCACAGCCCTCCCAACTTGCCGTACAACAGCGGACAACGGCCAGGTACTGCTTGCGAGTTCGTAGCCGACTGCCGCCATTGCAACACCGCTTTTGACGAGATTTACGGCTACTGGACTGACCAACTTTCTGCTTCCCTCCTGCAAAGATTTATTCCTCGTCTACACATCTAACGACTCGTCGTTTCTTCTCAAACATAAAGCTAACAAACACTGCCAAATGAGATCCATTATAAAGGTCTTTTCTTGGCAAATTTACAAGGTGCACTGGTGGAAATTTGGTACAACATTAATCGAACTCCCCTTTCAATAAACTTCAAATAGGCATGGTTTGATCAGATTTTGAATTTCAGGAGGCTGAGAACTTTGCTTCAACCCGTACACACATACCCAAGATGGCAAAATCAGCAACATCTCCATCGGAAAACCCGGCAAAAAGTAAGGTTACGTTGGGAATCTGCACGTAGAAGAGAATTAGCTGCGAGATTAAAAACTTCTGCAACCCAACTCCGACCTGCAATGACCAGCGAACGCCAGAATGGTACTTGGAACACCAGGAAGAAAAACCTTATAAGGCTACCGAAACCCAGGTCAGATGGAGACTGTGCCTGGTAGCACGTTTCCTCCCTAAGACAGGTTATTGAAATATATGCATATAACTAATCGCTTGCGATGATCTGAACAGACCTGCCAGAAACCGCCATGAATGAAAATTACCAGATGGTCCTTCACTTCACCCCATATATCCACCATGCTTCTGCTGTCCTTTCCTAAATACATGAATAAAAATATGAATAAAAATGAGATAGTGATTATAGATGAGTTGAAAGTAGCTCTACTCTCTTGTTGTTATTCATCTTTCATCTTAGTTCGTCTTCTTTATTTGGTGTTATCTTCTTGATTGTGAGGAATGTAAAGACCCTCTTTAGAAAAATAAACAAGAAAATAAACGAATGAGCAACACCCCAATAAAGATTTTCCAAAAGGATAGTTTGCTGACCCCTGTACCCGTCATCCTCGTAGGCGAGATCTTCAATATGTGTTAACAACCTGAGCTCTCGGCAAGTCTCTTCCCCTATTCGGATATACTCGGCGATCACCTAAAAGTCACAGTTTTAACTGACACACAATTTTAACAAATACATGATCGTAATGGGTAACTACAAGACAGATCTATCTCGTAATAGACCTAGATGTTAAGGTATTCCATAGAATAATAGGCTATCTGCACCCACCTCAGCTGGATCGGCGTCCGCCCATCTACTGCACGAATACAAGTGTGTCAGAGCAGGATCGGGGTCCATTCCCAACCAAGAGGCTCCCGCAACGGATGCAAAGTTGCTATGCAATAGTTCCACATTTCAACAGTACTAGTAAGAACTAATAATTTAGAATGGACTATGGAAGGAACAATAGTTTTATTGAAGAAAAGGATGGCCTAAACGAACGGACTACAGTGTAATGCAGCGCCGATAACTGTCGTCCTGGCCTGTCCAAAACACCAATCGATGACGACTACAGCAGAGTTGGATGCCGCCAGCTGTGCTGGAGAACGTCGGTCACGAGGGGCAGCAGGACCATCTCTGTTATTTCGGTCTGTATATTGAATTGCTTTCCCATGTGATCTTCTTGTCCCCTACTGTAACTGTTCTGATTTGCAAGACCATTTTAGTCTTGTTCTGCAGGAGGACAGTACGTGTGGAAATCTACCGTCGTATATTCACAAGAAAATGATGTTGTCGAATTTTAAGGTAGTAGGACTCTGTGCGTCTTCTGACGATGTCATGAATTTCATTCCGATCTTGTTCATTTCAATTACTTTCTTCTTTCGATGAATGAAGCAAGCAATTTCCCTAAATACGTTTAGAGCGCGGTTTATTTGAAACATCCTTTCGGGTGTTGGGGCAGAGAAATGGCCTGGTTTCACACTGCCACATTGCCGGCCGGAGTCAACTGTCTTGTGATTCTGAAATTTCTCAGAATATTTGATATCATTGTCGCATCGAATTATTGCAGCCGTGGGAGGTATGTTGCGGCTGGATCTAGCTCTACCTTTTTTCCTTTCTCGGGCAACTATTTAGTGGTGGTGTGGACGCAATCAGAGCAGCTTTTGGACCTCTATACGAGTAGCCCATAGCCCTCTGTCGGCTCGCCCTTGATGTGCCAGTCATCTAAAACTCTGTTCAAAATATTTTCATTGTAAATGACATGATTTATCTATTCATATGATCGTATAAACTGATGTTCTTAAGCTGATGCGAGGTTGGTACAGGTCTTCGTTATCGTTGTCGTTGTCGTTGTTGTTGATGTTGTTGGTCGATGGGTGACGTTTCAGTGACTTCTGGCCCACGCGTTGTTTACGTGGGCTCCTGAGCAAGACAAACCCCGGGATCAAAATACCATTCTGAAATAGGGCGCCAGGTCACGCATGATAATGAGGCATTCGTCTTTCCGGTTCATCTTTGGATTTTTGGAATTTATCCAAAACGCTTCAAGAGTTTTGCCGCCGTCCGTAAAATCGTCTTAATGCGACAAATGACCCACGTTCTACACCGCTGCTTAAAAAATCGAATTATTCCTAGCTTTATAAAACGTAGGAAATTACACGAAGCATGCGGCTTACCGGCATTGCGGTGCACACAAAACGAAATGTTTTCACCATTAAACAAATGTGTGTACAAAGAAAACCATTTTGCTCAGCATTTGGAGAGGAATCTTTGGAAGAGAATAGTAGTTGGGTCTAAATCGGTATGCGAAAAGATTCGATGTGATATTAAGAGCAAATTAGGGAAAAAGTTTGAAAGTCTATCACGCCGCTCAAAAAGCTTAAAGGGGAACTACCACCAAATCATAGGACCACCGCTGGTCAAGTTGCAAGTAAAAACTCTGAAATAGACTGCGCACCAAGAACATCCAGGGTTACTGTGCTAGGAGGTATAACGCTTCACTGAAAATGTGCGTTCCTTGTTATAATTGGGTCTGAATTTCGCGCCTAGTCAACCCATTTCTAAACCAATCTGCGCAGGATCACGTGTAGTCTACATGAACACTCAAGATCAGCTACGTTACAGGGTTAGGTTAGAAAAGTTAGGTAAAGTAGTACCAAGGGGGGAACGACCACCAATACCCTTTCCCCGAACTTTCTTTAAACAAGAGCTACCAAATAGCGATGCTGACCTTACATTTCGTTTATTTCCGGACGAAATTCTTCTCATAGTTAATCACTAGCAAAAACGAAAAATAAACTCCTACCTCACACACCGACAAAAATATGGTATGCGCCAGGTTAGAAAGCTCTTAAATTCAAAATCTGTTAAACTTTGTATTAGTGATAAAGGTGGAGAATTTGTAGTTCTTCCTAGTCAGCTGGATATTAGGATAACAGAGGAGCACCTCAATGATGCTTCTCTCTATCGAGCATGCTCTGAAAAGAAATATAGAAATCAATACCGAAAATTAAATCAAGAATGGGTAAGCACGGCAAAGGCAGCGGGTATAGAGCCTTCAGTTACTTCTCGACTTAAAAACGAACATCCGATTTGCCCTGTCCTTTACTTGCATATTAAAACACATATGCTTACTTCAACTGATGATATTACATCAACGTACCCATCACCATATAAAGTTAATAAGCCTTATCCTAACCCAGCTGCTAAAATTCATTCCAACCCATCTACCTAACACCAAAATTTTTCTGGACCACCTAAGGCGCGCGTGACCAAGCAGCACGCATGTAACGGTGTCATTCGATGTTACTTCACTTTATACCAACGAGTCGAATGACTCCGCAATACAAACTATTCTCGAGTTGCTCGTAGAGCACAAAAAGAAAATAAAAATGTACGGCATGTCGATTGCGCAACTAATGACTCTCTTAAAACAGTGTACTAGTTGTTCAAGCTTCAGGTGGTCTGGAAAATATTTTGTGTAAATTAGAGGGTTGGCCATGGGACAGCGTTTAGCGCCAAGCCTTGCCATCGCTTTCATGTCTAAGATGGAAGCTTCAGTTCTCGATCGCTGACCCTTACTCTAGTGTCGATACATAGGCGACTGCTTCATCGTCTGTTCCACACAAGAACAGATGGATAAGTGCTTTTGTTTGTTAGATAGACAGTCGGAATACGTAAAATTTACACCGGAAAAACCCACCGAGAACTGGCTTCCATTCATAAACATCCAAGTAAAGCTCTCAGTAAGTGGCTATAAAACAAAATGGTATCGCAAGCCAAGTAGTAAAAACATATTATTTCACTACCTCTCCTCTCATCCTTCACACATGAAAAAACACTTATCAAAAACATGTACCGTACGGCTAAAAATGTGTGCACAGGAGAAGAGGAAAGGAAGGAATCGCGAAACCTGGCAGGAAAAATAGCCATTTCCAATGGCTACGAAGTAGAAGCCACTCGGGTTAGACAAAAACGTGGGGTAGTTCCCCAAAATATTGTTCTGGACGCAAGTGAGATCCCCTTTAAGCTGCCCTTCATATCAAATGAAGTAAGTCACGCCATTAAAAAGTGCTTAAGAAAAAGTGGTCTTGAAAAATATGTAACGATTATTGACATCCCACCCAATACCCCACGCCGCCAGTTAGTTCGAAACCGTCTCTATGATCGCCTGTGCAGCTCAGAAAATCTGTACGATCTGTCCAACCGGGAGAGACGGGGATTGCGTGAGTTCAGGTATAATATACCTGATCTTATGTAACGCATCCGGTAAAGAACGTATTGGGGAAACGGGTAGACCACTTTGTGTCCGCATTAAAGAACATCTAGATGGTTAAGCTAAAATACGTTTAAGCACCCCTCTAGGTACGCATAGAGCACAAAAGCACAAGGGAGATGATTTTGAAGTGAATGTGCGGATCCTAGCGCAGGAATCAAAAACATCAACGCGCAAAACTCTTGAGGCGTTTTGGATAAATTTCAAAAATCCAAA
>UYYA01001326.1:0-16088 GCA_900624975.1 Angiostrongylus costaricensis
TGTATCTTTTGGAAATCTGTGAGTAGAACAAAGTAAATGGTAGCAGTCATCTTTGGATCCTTAACTCTAGTCATGACCCTCTACTCATCCTTCATTTGTTAACGAAACCTGTTTGAAAACAGCTGCGTCAATGTCTCCTTTGAATTCTACGTTCCGACAATGAGGCATTGCATGTTTTTAAGATCTTCATATGCTTGTTTATTATTACGAGTTCTTCAAGATCTCGCCATGAGTTTGGCCATGAGCATCGATTCATTCCAATAGTTAGCAGCCGTATGGAGGAACAATCGGACATTTAACGGTTGAAGAGACGGGGGTCCGGTTTTTTGATTCTATTCTTGTTCCATCTTTTGCCGTTCTTCATCGTAGTCTTTCGGCTGAAAGATTGATGTCTCTAGAGTTGAATTGCCTTGAATCAGCCAGCGGTCCATAGTGGTTGTGACGAAGTAAGAAACATGGACTATGTGACATGTTACTGTCAAGGAAAGGAGCTAGTAAATATTTAGGTACTTTCTTTTGATAGTTTTTGTGAATCTTTGTTTCCCATAATTTGGGTATATGAGCAGTCTTTCATGTATAGCCTTTGTATATTTTATATGTTCACGGAGGATCTATTGCGACAACCAACACCTAATCTGGTTCGACGAGTTCAAGACACAAGTATTAAGAAAGTACTTATGTTTTCTAATTGTCCCTTTTCCAGTGTTGGTTGCAAGTCGAGAAGCGACTTTTGTTTGTGCTGTGCTTCATGAAATAAATGTTCCTATATCCTATGTTTCTCTGATTATACGAGACTTCACTAATTTTTCTGTCAAACTCCGATGGGGAAGACAATGCATACGGTGGCTAACGCGCTAAATTCCTTGAGTGGTTTTTCAGACAATTTAGGGGATCCAGCTATATTTGTGAAGATCACCTCTCGTAATGTGACAGAAAATTACGTTCGATTAGGAATCCTTTCAAGACGTCAGTGATGACGAAATAATTAATGCGCTGAAGACCAACTTCCCTCTGCCAAGAAGCAACTCTTGTGAGACAATGAAAGAAATGAAGAAAGCTCCCCAGATCCTTGCACAATGGTCAACGTATTACGAATAGTTCAATATTAACCACTAACTTAAAAGATGAAATGGACGACTTAAGCAAATTGTGACGGTTTTCAGTGGTTTTCATATAATTGAGTATATGATATAAAGTGCCGTCGAGCACTATTTTAAAAAGCAACAGTGACAAAACGAGAGAAAGAAGTGAGTGATCAAGTGCTTTGTTGATGTCGAGAGCTTCCCTGACCTCATTTGTAAATATGTCAACAACAACTATACTGCATATATTGCATTTTTCACGAAGTTATTTTACAGTTTATCGCCACCAAATGAATCCGTATCACAGCGTGACTTCTTTAATTTTCGAAGTGCTGGGAATGAATTTCCTGACCTACTCCCTACTCTTTTGATTTGCTTTCGATTAGCTATCGAATGTGTATAGATGCTCCGGTAAAAGAACATCTGGAGCCTACCGATTCACTCAATATGAGCACCATAGTTTCCATGTAAGACGTTATTTTTTTACCAACGTGGTGCAGTTCGGACTTCGTTCTTGGTTTTTTTCGTCTAATTCACTTACAAAAGCGTGACAAATGTGTAAGAAATAAAAATAATTAGGACTATCGATAAGACATCGCAGCCGTCTACGTCATTCAGCGCACGTCTCGGCTGGATCTCTTCGAATTTCTGTACTACATGGACCTATCTGGGTTCTCAAACTTTCTTCTCTGCTCCGAAGCAATTGAGAGGTGTGCATGGAAGTTCCTCTGAACGTTCTCAAGTTTACATGTTTGTCTTTACCAAACCCTTCGCCACTGATAGCTGAATGACGTTCGCGACATTCCCCGTTTTCATGCTCGAAGTACCCTTGATAAACTTCTATGAAAATAGAGTTGCACTCTGCATTCGTTAACATTTTTCTGACCCCACATCTCGTTTATATTTAAAGCGGTTTGGTCTGCGTTCTTACTTCTTACCACATACGTATTCTTAGAAGTGGATTTCCGAATATTGCTGTTCCGATATCTTAAATTCTATTCCTTAAAATTTGTCAGAAAACACATATAACTTAAAAAATTCAATTAAACCAAGGGAAATTACATAAAATGGAGATTCCATCGAATCATAATAGCACAGCATGCGAAAAAAAAATACACATCTATAGCCAATTACCTAAAAACGATAACAATACCAATGCGCATCTAAGTAATTCTAGTGACACAGCGCTGCTAAATAATGATTGTACCACGATAGCTATACCGTCACCATGCGCGCTTTTCTTTTTACTATTCGTTTTCGACCGCGTTATACGGTCAAAATTTCGATAAAAATGAACGGAAAGAAACTGCAACACTTTTAGAGACCAAATAATAAATAACTCATTGAATTTCTCCATTGATGTTCCTGGCTACTCTTCATCTTCATTCGTTTGTCAGATATCCATCGCGCATACCGGAAAGTGCCGGCATTCAGAGATCGAGACCTATGCACTTCAGCATCTGATCTCGTTTCTGCGGGAATCCGACCCAGCTGAGAAGTACGACTTTAATAGGGTTGGCCTCTTGTGAGAAATGTTCCATCCTGCGATCTTTTAAGTCGACGTAACCGACCATGCTCATCTCTCACAAGGCTGAACTTCTTCAGAGGTTTCTGAGTGGTCGTAACACTTGACCCTACGCTCTCTTGAACATTTCTTGTATAGTTATACTGATCCGAATACTCGGATTGGCTCTTACTCATCAAAGACCAAGAGCACTTCTTCATTTGACGGACCGCAACCTGGTTCCTATCAGCTACTTCTGTTGAAGAAGCGGATATAGGCGTGCCTTCTACAGGAAAACAATCCAAAGTTTGTTCAGAAGAAGCACTTCCCTGATCATCTATTAAATTTGTGCCAACTGTTCGCGTAACCGCCCTTCGAATAGAAGCACTTTGAGGGTAATAAGACGTTGGTGCTCCGTGACGCCTAGATGAATGCCTTTGACGGTAACTATGATCAAAATGATCTGAATCTGACGATGTAGTATTATTCGGTGAATTCTCCATCAGCACATCCAGGCTTCGCATAACGTCTGTAGCAGGCGCACGTATCGTTTCAGATGCTGCTGATTTCCTGTGGCCCAATGTCCTAAAAGTGTCGAGCCAACCATATGACACAACGAAAAGGTTCCACCAAATTGTCACTATGATCAAGGAAGTAAAAACAAAGCAACAGGATATCTATTTCGACCTGAAGAAAGCAACAAACGAAAACTGCTCGGGGTTAACGTTGACATATAAAAGTAGCATACCTCCAAAAATCATCAGGCTTGCGACGGAGGAATGATTGCGAATCTGTCGATGCTTGCAATACCGGCCCCTAAGATTACCAAAAAAAAAACATGAAAATGTTCATATCTTAGAGTAACCGCTACACTAACCTGACACTGTAAAGGGGTGAACGAAGAATGAGAAGCAGAGTGTGTTGTAAATAACTTCGTCTGATTCACAACGGAAGATCTCACTGGTCGGAAACCCCGTGGGACACCCTGTAAAGTTGCACTTTACAGCCTCCAAACCACTATATGGGTTAAAAGAAAGAACTATACTTCGTATTGAATTTTTTGCTGTTCAGCATAGTCGGGTGGAGGTTTCTGAGTAGGCTTCGGTCCACGTCTAACGACTGGCGCTCGACCATGGCCATTTCCAGCATTGGCATAGAAGCTATGGAAGTTAAAGCTTGCTCTACTGCCAAAAATGCATGAAGTGCTCTAACAAAAAACCAACCATTTTCTTTCAAAGATCTGCATTAACCGATTCGAAAGTTGCCGGAACTCGCTGCGCATGCTATCATCCCACCTAAACTTTTCGACTCCACTTTACAAATGTTCGAAATAAGTCAACTATAACAGTAAAACAAAATTCACTTACTGATCGTAGTCAGGATTCAAAGGGAATACTTTTCCAAACTGTATATCCTGGATGTACCGAGTTTGATCTATAACACATCGAGCCGCTAGTTATATAGCAGTACAACAAATGGAATATTTTCTACATTTTACCACATTTTCACATGGCTCATTAGACTGCGACAAAAATAAAGCAGTTTGGTGAGTCTCCTGTTCACTAGTAAGGATGGTCCATATTTCCTTTAAGACACTGAATGGATAAGGAATTCTGGTTCAAATCTGTTAGCTTTGAAAACGACTGAACGTTATCGTATATTTCGTGCTACATAAAATGCACAAGCTAATTCTATGGACACCTCACTTCGGACATCCCCGAGAATTAACTACACACATTGATTCCAGTATTTCAAAATAAAAAACGCGCTGCGAAACCAACCAAGATGAGGACGATCTCTTGAATCAATTACAGTGCGGAAGAATCCATGAATGTGAGCTCCTCTAGAATGAAAGCGATACAAATCACTGGCGACTGGTTTCACAGGCCTATATCTCGTATCAGATTCCAGAAGCGCCATGTTTGCAAATGGAAGGTATCGAGCATAAGCTTTTTCATAGTTGGCTAGCAGGTATACCATCTTCTGTGCAGGTGAGAGATTTGGCGGAAAATACGCTAAAAAGGTAAAAATAAGTGCAAACAAACCAACCATAAAAAAGACGCTTATGAGGACCTCAATCTATTGCTATTCATAAAAATATTAGCACAGTCACGTCTTCAATCTAATACGAGAAATCCGAAGTAAATTCAAATCGAGGTCATCCTCCTGCCCCAACGCAATCGATATTTGACGAACTGCTTGATTGCTGAGTATCATCTTGCTTAGCACTAATTTCAGAAAGCTACAATGAACAACAATGATGTTCAGAGCATAACACTAGTTGCCCGAATAATTTTTCGTCCGATGACGGAGAATTAAGAGATATACTCTGACAACCCAGAGAATAACTTAGGCACTACTCAGAAGAACAGGCAGTTAACAAAAAGTGATTACATTCTGACAAGTCGTTTATATTCAGTTGGCACGGGAGAACGTCGCGAAAACTCTACCAAGTGGCATAAGTTATAGAGCATCGTTAAAAAACTGCTGTAGAAGCTAACAGCTAACCTACACGATATACTAAGGTAGAAATTTGAATATAGAATTTTGTGTTTCAGCAGGTGAAGTGTTAACAGCTACGACCATGCTTTCAATTAGTAAGCTTTAATAGCATTATTTCCATCATAACTCACATCGCTGGATGGTTCTCAGCGGTCGTAAATTTGACTGCTCTTGCCACTCATCTGCGAACAGATCACCCGTGTTTCCGTCTGGAGCTTCAGTAAAGTTGTCATAGTCTTCTTGTTCAATGCCATCATATTTGCAATCATCATCATATTCCTGTGAAGCAATGGTAATAACATGAACAAAACGATCATTTTTAATCTGAAACTATCACCATTTAATGGACCAACAAACCTGCACGGGATAAGCGAGAGAATCATCGTCCAATTCCCAAAGTAATGGTCGACGTGGTTGCGATTTCGAACTTGACCGTAAAATTGGAACATGATGTGGAGGAAGTGCACCTTCGCATTGATCTAATGGTCGTCTGAACGGTGTCGACGGTCCGACTTCGTACTGCACATGATGACTCGACTCTGTTTCAAAGGTCAATGAGGTATTTTGTACGATGTAATGCACTGCATTAGTACCCGGAACTGTTTCTACTTGGCGAGAACGTCCTGTCTGTCTGACGTGGTCGGAATTTGACCGTACACACTGCTGTGGGGAATCTCGATGGAAAGAAGAGAAACACTGCTGAGGCCGTACAGTATTTTCTGGGATGACATCCACTACAGCTTCATCAGCTACTACTTGCAGACTTTTAAAGAAAATCCTCTGTGGCTCCAGATACGCTTCCCCATCAGGAAGAAAATCACTTTCTTCAGTATGGTCCAACTGCTGCAATGAGCACTTTTGCATTAACACGATAACATTTGAAAAAAACCTGAAAATCCATGAACAAACGTTTTTAATATCCTGAAGATCTTGAAATTGACATACATCCTCGTACACAACGTCTGACAGGGGGTGCAACCAGTCGTTCCCATCTGCCACCACATACTCCCTAAAGTCTAGATTTCCGGCAAACTCTGTACTACGGCTGGGACCAACATGTTCGTTGTAGCTCCAGTGAGCTTCGTTGCCCTCCACATGCTCTCTTGGACCAGTGAGTTGATTAGACATACTGAAAACAGCAATACCTGAGAAATGCGAGTATTTTCTCAAATTGTTAAACGTTTAAAATGGCCAATACTCTCAACGATTTACCGCCTCATCGTGGCTGGAAGGTGTCGCTGGGTGTTGCGGACTGCGATGTACGGCGGAGGGAATCGCCCCCCCCCCAGGGCCTCCCAAGCTGAGGAGTCCGGCGTTTCCATCAGGAAACCTAGTTAAAAGTAAACCAATACCAGGATCCACCACTGTCTTGGTATCAAAGTCGCATGGTGGTAAGTCACCTTCTGATCCACAAGGGCTGTGACAATCTGTCGTGGTGACGACCTGGGATAGACTGGCCAGGCTGTCTTCGAGTTTCCACAGAACTACAATAGCTTAACCAGCAAATCTCCGAAAAATGGTGATTATGCTGGGGCCCGCACAACTAATGAGGACGGGTCGCTCAAGTATCAAATAAGTATCAAGTTAAAATGGCGAATAACATCGCCCACATATGTGTAAAACTAGGAAGGAATTCGACAGCCATCTAGATTGATGCCCGATGTCGCCGGGGAATCTTGTAAAAATAAGGATGTCAGGAAACAATGTGTGAAAAACGAGAAATTCAATAAGATAGCTGGTAAAGAAACTGAAGTTCTTCAGTAAGGGAACAACCAACCCGGAAACTTGGGGGTATCCAAGATTGTGGAAAGTTTCTAAAATATTACAAGAAAGCGCGCTTATCACGAAGAAAAATAACGTGAAGAACAGCCTTTAAACATTACTTCGAAATAAAACAATAAGAAATATAAAGAGCCGGCATGGAAGCTACCGCCAGACGCCCTAGGTGGCTACAAACTACAGTAGAAACCGTTGAGCGCGACGAGACCGTGCATCTTCAACTGGTCATCGACTGTTATAATGGAGCACGTTTTCATCCTGCTTATTGGGCGAGATTAATTCAACAGGGAATATTTATTGCAACGGATTTGCTTCCTACGTCTGCAATTTACCATTTAGAATCTCCAGACGTAAGTATGCATTAGGAAAACTCACGATGAATTTTTTGGCTATGGCGAATAGAAAGACGAAGTATGAATCCATGAATCGAGACGAGACCTTTACAACAAAGGGACATTTTCATGATATCGACAGAAAGCACTAGGAACTGTAGCGCCAACGACGGATGTTGATCAAAGCAAATTTTAGTAAGAACGGTCGCAAATATTGCAGATTTGAAGGAATAATGGCGTTCCGTTCTGTGAACGTTGTCGATCACAAGAAGATACCGAATAACAATCACTTAATAGAAGGGTAATGAGGTTCCAGCCGCGGACACCTGCGTACCCGAGTTTTGCAAATATAAAAGATTTTGGTTTTATTTGATTTAATGAAATCCGCTGCGAGCTGAGAAATATTTGTTTGAAGTAGAAACACTTAATTTTTTTTCGGGCTTCAAGAGTGGAATCAATGCGTAACGAAGAGCTTGTGTCGTTCTCGAGTTCTTAAAGCTCGTAATGGGTGAACTTAAGCTCTGAACAAATTAGCACTGCGCCAACAAACTTCACGTTTAGCACCACTGAATTCCAAAAATGTTCAATGTTGAGACGATGCTGGAACTCTCACTACTCAGAAGGTTAGCAATAATAAAACGGCCGACACCAATTACCATCATTAATTGACAAATCCCATAATCATCTTCTAGTCGATGCTAGTACTTGTCACTATACTGAATCTCTGTGATCCTGATGGGCTGAAACTTTTTGATTATGCTACGAGTCTTGCGTGAGCTCATGAACACAATGCTCTTGGCATTGCCTTTATTTCTAAGTCGCATGCAGCTCTTGGTCTGCTGTTATTTCGTTCCTCTCGGTGTGGACATAACCTACCCTTTTCATCTAAGGAAATTCCCAAGTGCTTTCAATTGTTGGAATAACCCTTAGAGTATATAAAACCCCTAAACAGCAATAATTAGTGCGACTTTTGTCTTTCACTTACTTAGTACTTCGAACTTTGAAGCGATGTAGTTGTGACTACCACATGATAAAATCGGTCCAATATGACTCATAGATGACTGGAAGTAACTTAGTGTCCCAATTTCATACGAACATATTTCAGCTCAGAGCCAAGTACACTAGAATCTATGGATCTTTGCTGGTCTATTGCCCCATTGCATCCTACCCTCCCAAGGGGACAAATAGTTTCTCCCCCAACATTCCAAGTCTTATTCTGTGCCTATAAAACGCAGGATTTTCTAACCAAAGTTAGGTGGTGTTTGGTATCGGGGCTCTACAAGAGAATGAATGAAGTCACATAACAATAAGAGTGTAAGAACATTTATTTGACAAACCACAACATAAACAAAAATGGCTTCACGACATGCAATATACAATGGACAATGAACAATCCGAAAACACCAATAGCCTACTGACACTTGTGTCTTAAAGTTGCTGAACCAGATTACGTAGTGGTAGTCGCAATAGATTCCCCATGAACATATAAAATACAAGGGCTATACGTGGAAAAGGTCTCATACACTCAAATTACGAAGAAGAAAATATTCACAAAAACAATCGAAAGGAAAGAGCGAAATACTTACTAGTTCTGTTGACACCAACGTGTCACATAGTCCTCCAGGTCTCCCCCTTCATAACCAGTATGGAACGCCAGCTGACTCAAGGCGACTATCAGCTCTGGAAACATCGATGGTTCAGTAGGCACGAAAAACGGTAAATATGGAACAAGAATGAAAACAAAAAACCGGTCAATAAAGTAACACAAAGTACTTACCGCAAAGTCAGCAAATTCTCTGCTTACCTCACGAAACGCTTGCTCCTCAGCAATTTCTTCAGAAGCGTCTCCACCACTAACCAGCCAGCGTACATCGAAGGCTCTGTCGAGTTCAATTCCAGCCACACAAGAACTCTATACAGTTAAGCTGTTGAAGAACTAGTAACAATAAACAAGCATATGAAGATCTTAAAAGCATGCAACGCCTCACTATCGGAACGTAGAATTCAAAGGAAACATTGACGCAGCTGTTTTCAAACAGGTTTCGTTAACAAATAAAGGATGAGTAAAGGGTCATGACTAGAGTTAAGGATCCAAAGATGACTGCTACCATTTACTTTGTTCTACTCACAGATTTCCAAAAGATACAGAAAAGCTGTGAATAGCGGACATGGACCACTGCAGCTCTGGGGAGCGCTTGCACTGAAATGTCAGCCACGAAAGAAATCTCATATCTATCTCTCGCAAGTTCCTGAATAGGCGAAATAATGATTACACATGCCGAGGTAATAAAGATTTATGGACGTTAGTAATTAAAAATATTGTTGCTTCTTTTGTACAAATACCAATACCAATAACATGGCTGTAGTTAAGATCAGAAACCTACCACAATTTGGAATACCCTGTAACATGAAAACGAGAGGTTAGTAATAAGACAGTGAGCCCTACCTATGCATTACCATTGGCCGGCTCTCCACGTCCACGTGAAGTGGGTTGGCGTACGGGAACAATGTTCAACAATTGCGATGCTTCCGCTCGGTGGACTACCGTTGCCACTACAAGACTGTTTAGGAGTGAGATTGCTGGAAATATAACAGTTTAGGAACGAAAACATTTAAATGAAGACAAATGACGCAAAAAAGCAAAAAGCAAAAGGAAAGAGAAGTAGGAAAACCAGCCAAGTTCTCTGGTGGATGAAGAGATGCAGGTTACGTGAGGTGTTGGCCTTACCAAAGTAGAAAAATCACAGAATATTTAGACAGATGTGTGTGGAAACAATTACATACCAAGAACAATTGAAGAGACTATAACTATAACAGTGCACAACACGTAGTAAACATATAGTAACAGGAAAACAATGAAATAAATATGCTGCATAAAACGGCATCACCGAGTGAACATGCCTCATTCGAGGAGATGGCCCGTTGAGGAAGACCTGACTCGATACGAAGGCGAAGCTGCCACGTCGAGACGAATAACAAACGTGGACCATCGACTCGGACCATCGGCTCTGAGAAAGACGAAGACATCGAAACGTTAGCCGAAAATAAATAAATATCATTATCAACCTCGTGTAAGCTCATCAAAGAAAGAATACATGTTGATTAGTCACACCGATGTCCAAGGAAAGTCGGTTTCAAAATAAATATGAAGTGTTAGAACAAAGCAACGGATCCCTACGACTTTGTTGGTCTCACCGTTTATCTTTCCAATCGATCAGTCCTTTCAGACGATGGGTGACCTCAACGAAGAAAGGAGGGTGGAGGATTAAGAAATCAGTTGGTAGTCTGGAAGGGAGGTTAAATCAAGATGAGAGTGTACTCGACATACCTGTTGAGAGTTCGCCAACTGCAAGTATGTTGATCTCGCAGACCGCACATTATGGATCTTTTCAATCAGCCAACAAGTCTGTTAGTAGTTGAAGACGAGAGGTTAAAGAGAGAAAACAAAAAAATCCCTATGGCTATAAAGCGAGAAGTGCTTACCGGCTAATGCATCTGACTATACATTTCTGTGATTACTGCAGGTTACTGAAGCGCCACCGATGACTATAGTTAACCTCAAGCTATGTACAAGAAAGGTGGGTCAATCTGTAGCCCTTAAGTTCACCTAAGGCAATCATGCGACCCGAAAGAGTTGAGGCCGACTCACCGGGGGTCTGGTTTGGTTGACCAACCTCTTGAACACAAGGTAACACTTTTCTATGAGCTTTTTCTACTATTACTACCTTTACGTCGATCCTTTGTCCTTTTCAAATGGTGAGTTTTCACTGTGAAGCTCTCTTCTCTCACAAGTGCTTGTTTGAGTCCGTCCAAAGTTTTCGAAGAACTCCGAAACTTGTTACGTTTATCAATTTTCTAGGGCGGTTTCGAATTTCAAGACTTGCTTTCTATTTTCTAAGAAGCTAATTGAACTTTCGACTTAACTAAATAGTCTGGTGTTAAAACCAGATAAGTGTCCTTAATCCGAAAATTTCGTCTTAGTCATAATCGAAATCACAAAATTCATGAATATATCGAATTTCAAATGAACTTCACGTTCTTCAACAGAGAAAACCACAAATATCCAAGTATGCTCCCTTTTCTAACAATAATTTAAACTACGTAGTCAATAGCTATCCAATCCTCATGAATTGATAAAGTAACACAAGGAACTTAAAGAAAGTCAGCAAATTCTCCACTCAACTCGTGTAAGGCTTGTTCCTCAGCAATCTCTTTAGAAGTCTCTGCATCATTAACCAGGCAAAGCACATCGAAGAGTTCAATTCTAGTCGTACTTAGTCTCTTGGAATTAAACTGTTGGCGAACGAGTAATAAACAAGCATCTGAGGATCTTTTATGAAGTTGATAGCTTTAATGCTCATCCATAGTCAGCTGATTGAGAATTTGCAAATAGTTCTGTTAGCTAATTAGATGAAGTAGCTCCAAACGTAATTAAACCGTTAAGTGGGAAATACTCTCGTCGAAGTCGGAAGTGTGTCACTTTGGCAGAACATGAATAGGAAATAGAGAGGTAGAACTAAGGGAAACTTGCGGAACACGACAAATGGATATGTCATTGTGCTGTAACCACCTATCCATAAAGTTAAAGTCACATAATAGGATCCTGATAGCCACCGTTTGAAGCCATAGCTAGTGAAACTCTAAAAAGAGGAATTCAAAAACTCCAATGACCATGAAACAGGTATTGATTACGGACTAATGTGGCTGACAATACACTTTTGAGATTACTACAGGCTACTGAAACGCTGTGTGATGGCTACAATTAACCTCACGCTACGAACAAAAAAGGAAGGTCAGACCGTACCTTGGAGTTCACCTAAGGCAATCACGTGACCAGAACGTGTTGTGGACGACCTACCGGTGTTCCACGGCCCGGCGTTGTTGACCATCCTCTCGAACACTGGGCAACAATTATACAACACAAAAGTGGTTTCTGGTTCAACATGCCGTCGTTGTCAAATCGACATCTCATCCTTCTGTGATCAATAAATTTGTTGGATAGGATCAAAAACATTGACTTGGTAAACTGTCACGTATTCGACAGTTAGTGAATAGGCCAAGTATTCGCCCAATTACCTCAACGATGCTGCGAATGAAATTAAATTCAGGGAGCATGCAAATAGGATATATCAACGCCTATCAGTTAACCCTTCCCCATTCCAATTTAGTAACCTCTAAAAATAAGAGAACCATACGGTACTACAAAGAATATGGTCGAAATGAGAAGCGGATTTTCATAATTTTACTCTGAAATGCGTCTGGTTGGTGTGATTCATCCGCAAGCCGATTAACACTGCTGGTGTATACGGTGGAAATCCGCCGGGCTGAACAAATTTGTTTGTAATATCCAAAACTGACAAGAACGCGTTGACGGTGATGTATTGTTGAAAATTTACAAACATTAAGCAAAAATAGTAACATATCTTCATGAGCTCAGAGTTTCAAATTAAACAAGCAACAAGTAATGCAGGTTAATTTCATCTCTAAGGTCTGACTGATTGTCATCAGTAGTTGGGACATCTGCCCATAGGACTGGTGCTATCTTTCAAACCGTTAAAGACTTCAGCGACTATGTAGCGATATCAGTGACAACTGTCTACTCTGGAACAATTGTAGTAATGCAAGAGCGGCCAGAGAAGAAAAACGAGGGCGCTCTATAAAATCGTCATTTTCGCTGTCATCGCATTCGACCTCATATCCAAAACACCTACTGGCTGCACGTACTGCTAAATCTGGTTGAATGAGCTGAATGTCACTAGGTATAAGATTGCTTAATGTTTTTAGAGCTGTACTAGCGTCCCTGGGGCGGATAGCACAATGGTAGTGATGGCCGTCATCACAAGCATGGTACTGGCTCGATTTCGCTCCGGACAAACCAAGCCCCTCCTCACTCCGAGGTCGGGAAATTGGTACCGGATTTGTCTGGGAAAAAATCACTCTCTGCAGTCCAATTGGGAACGCTCCAGCCTGGCTATCTCAGGACTCCAGGGAGAATTGCTCGACCAGCATTCTACGATATTCAAGACGAAATGACAATTCCCAGGCAGCAACCGAAGCCGCACGCAAAAGTTGGAAGGTGGACAGTGGATGCCAGCAAACGAATAGAATGCATGAAGTCCTTGGATCTGCACATTAGACATGAAGACGGATCAAATAGAGTAAAATAAAAATAAAAAAACTAACGTCGCTCACAAGAGAGAATAAGAACAACACACCGCGGATTACACGAAGTACTTAGGCTTGATCCATTTGCATTTGGGACTAGCACGGTTCATACAGTCGAGTTTCATATTCATGCTCTTTGAAATCGTTGAACAATGAACTTCCTCGGATCTTCCTCATTTCCAGGCCAATGTCGAGACTGTTTATCATTATGTTCTCATCTGAAGAACGAGAAACAATACCGCGTGAAGGTAATATTGGTGCTTTTAACCACTTCGAGAAAGAAGCCAATACTGACATAACAACGAAGTAATTTACGACGTAGGTCAAAAATACACTCCATGAGGTGCTTCATCGTGGGTAGGTAATGCTGCTCCTTCTTCGCCACTCACGGTGTGGGGTACTTTCATCAGAGGAGATTACCAAGCTAATGCGACCAATATTTCTATTCGAAAAGTAAGCTAAGAAAAAACTTGTTTTAAGCTTATGTCGATACCTGCGCCGGCCTTCAAACAGTGCGTTATACAAACGTACGGTTTTCTTCCTATTCATCGAGGGCCAATTGAATCATTTCGCTGAGCGATGCGAGCGAATAGTATTTACTGGTAGGCATTTTTGGGTTCTCTTCCAACGGTTTACCGCGTCATCGTGCCTGGGAGGGAGGTGTTAGTGAGTGTAGAAGTGCGAGAAATTTCGTTGTTGATTCAAGTCGAATCGAGTGAATCAGAGCATCGGACGAAGCAAACATTAGTTAGTAGTTGACGAAGCCGTCGAAACATTACTCGGAGTAAAGATTTTCTGGATAGGACTTTTTGTAAACTCCAAGATGTAGTAAAGTATTGAGCTCTGTATATTATTTGTTCCACTCTTCACGGCAAGCTTTGTAAGTTGTAAAGCGAGATTTGTTATTCTATCTATGACCATGGATTTCTGTATCATATTTGCTACGTCATACTTTTTCATCCCACCATTCATAGTATAAGTGAAATGGAAACGGTTAGGTCTCTAGCTAAAATTTAAGAAAAATGACGCTAAGAAGGAGAAATTGTCGTTGTATTATAGTGTGAATTATTTCTCTTATAGCAGAGATGTTGGAAGAACATGTTGTATAAATTTTTTCGTATGGATCGACGTCACATACAGTGGCGAAATCCATCAATTCTTGTGATCGACTTGTTCTCTCCTCAAAGATCGTCTCCGAGGATCGTCGCATTTCCATGTTAGTTCGGCGGCTAGAGGATTATTTGGCTACGAAGGCTTTTGAATCCTGGTCCAATCGATCCTTCCTGGAATCCTAGAATATTGGTTGTACGATGCCCCACGTCATCGGCTAGAGTGAGCTGGTCCCAGACAAGTCTGGTACCAATTTCTCGATCCCGGACAGAAAAGAAGCTCGGTGGATGCGCACCGGAATTCAACAAGCTTCTGGGTTACTTCTACCTTAATAGTAAAAAAGGGCATCACTACCACTACGCCATCCTTGTTCCTGTATAAATTGCAAAAAAATATTCCGACGTTTCTTTGGAAATGGGAAAAATAATTTAAACAATGCATTTGAACTCATTTCAGAGATTATGAAGAGCGATGAAGCCCGAAGCATGCATGACAAGGTAGGCGATTTAGATCGAAGAAAACTCAGATATTCTAAGAACTTTTCTTAAATTTCATGAAAAAAATGCTTTTATGAAAAAGACATTCTTATACAGTAGAGTGTTATGTACCAGTGGTTATGCGAAAAAAATGGTGACTAATAGAAATGTCGTTGCATTAATCCACACAACCGAATAAGTTAAGCGAGCAGAATAGACTCGGATGGTATCCAGACCGTAGCTATAGAGCCATGGAACGATTCTGCATGCTTTTGTGGAAAACCGTTTAACAGTGACGAAGCAAGTGGATACACACAAGTATGAACTGCAACACGAAAGCACAGCTGTTCCATTCGCGTTCTAGTAACACGTTTAGGATATCATGCAAGATAGTACCACCTCTTTGCCAATGTCGCACCCTTCCTCGTTTCAGCGAAATCACTTGATTATTGGGAAAAGTGCGTGTGTATTAATTTTAATAGAGCTTTGTTCTGCATCCACATCGGTATTTCTTCAGTGGAGTACCAGCAATGCAAAGTAATGGCCACAGATCTCGACGATGCAGGAAAAACGATTAGTTAATAAGTAAATCTGACGATAAAATGGTCTATGGAAAACGCATTGCTCGGTGGAAAAAGGAACGAGTTTTCAATTTTTCCTTCGTTGTCGACTATACCATGTGTGCATCGGTAGTATTCACTAAACATATTGAAATCTTACGAGAAAAAGCAGTGTGGAAGATTGAGTGGGCTAAATCGAGGCACAGACTACAGACTAAATGTCTACCCGATAACTTTGTGATTAGCTTTACTTCAAAAGTGCATCCAGTGTTCTGTTGCGAAGTTAAGATTGAAGAAGACAATATGAGTACGTGAAATGAAAATTTTCTAAAACCGACAAAGTGTGCAAAAACCGGCCTTTGAAATACAACTGGCACATATGTCATGAGGAAAATCCAGAACACGCTTTTCAAGTCTTCGAAAAATAAATTAGCTTCGAAATTCAGATGGATAAGTGATTTTCTTCGTATTTCTGCTGAGCAAACGCGAGGTGTTACCATTCCTTGTTCACGATTAAGCTGACGTTTCGGCGGATTTCGCCTTCTTCAGAGCCTGGAAAGGTCAAGTTGATAGCAATC
>UYYA01001327.1:0-16079 GCA_900624975.1 Angiostrongylus costaricensis
ATCGCACTATCGTTGACCATCACCACAAGCGTATTCGACTCTACTAAAAAAATTCTAAATGGACAAACTTCATTTCGTACAAGATTATTTGTTGCTTGCTTTGCTAATTGTCTGTGATCTGTAGTAACCAATAGTAATGAAAGGTGACTAGGCTAAAAGCAACATTTTAGGAAAAAAAATTGAAAAAGACCCTCTTAAATAGCTTATATTACCTAGCCCGGATGAGGTAGAAGTAGAGGTAAACTTAAGAGAATTTAAACTGCAACAAAATTATCAGATCACTAAAGCAGAAGCATGATTACTGTTTCTAATGTGTGTACAAACACTGATAGATGCCCATGACCGACTTTCTGTTAACCTCGGCATTAATTGATAATTCAATGTTTTTCATCAATAAGCAGACACGAGGTTGTTAATATAGAATTTATTAGAACACAATTGCTGACGTTTCGGCGGTTTCGCCCTTTAGTTTACCACATTGTCTCAGAATAAATATTGTATGTTATTGTAACTGTTCTAACCTTTCTCATTGGAAGTCACGAAAAAACGCCTCTGAAGAAGGCGATACTGCCGAAACGTCAGCTAGCGTTGTATTGTATTGTGTTTTTCAATGGAAGTAAATGTATGTTGTTTAAAAACCTCGCGATTGCTGAACAAGAAAACGACGCATTCATATTCCAATGCCGAGGTTAAGAGAAAGTCGCTCTTGGGAACTATTGTATGTTAATTTCATTAAGTACCACTGGAGGTGATTGAATGCATATCTGGTGTTTACAATGACTCACGATAGCCTACCGATGTATCGAGCCAGTGCTGCTATCTTCCCAAACAAGTCTGATATCAATTTGCCAACCCCGGGGGGAAGGAAGGCTTGGTGGGCCATGGGCGCGCGGATCGGTTCCACGTGTGTGTTGCAGGCTGCCTCCGACCACTGCACCACACGCGCCGTTTAAGTTGAAAAACGAGATTAAATAAAACTCTTCGAGAAACTGAGGAAGAGCCTCGTAAGCACCTGATCTGCTGAGGTCAAAGAGGGAAGAGTGTGTTGTCGCTGTGAGTTTTCTCATTATATCACACTGCACTGTCACAGCGAAGAGGAAATGATTCATGTATGGGAACGCGTATTTGAGCGAAATTAGTACTCACAAATATTGTCGTCAAGTTCTTCTAATCTTTTACATCATTTCGTGATGGCAGCGATTAAATGTGACATCGTAAATTCAATTGAACTCGATCGGGGTGTAATCGAGGGGTAAAACGTCGTCGTTCAAATTACTGAAAGATGATGCCAAAAGAGCGAACACTGACAAAACCGTGCGAAATTCTTTGAAATTTTTGGAGTAATTCGTTACAATTGAAACATGTAATCTTCTTTCCCATAAACGTTCGGAAATCATCAAACAGAGAGGGTAGCACAATGGTAGTGATGTCCGTCACAACGAGCATGGTGATAGTTCAATTCCGCTCCAGACCAACTAAGCCTCTCATTCTCCCGTGGTCGGGAAATTGGTGCCGAGCTTGTCTGGAAAAACAATTGGGAACCTCGGCCATCTTAGGAGTCCAATGAGAATGGATTCAATGAGCATTTTACGGCATTCAAGATGAAATGAAAATCCGCAAGTAGCAACCGAAGCTATACGTAAAAGTTGGAAGATCTTCGTGGACAATGGATGCGAGGAAGTGAACTGAATGTGAGCAGTGCTGGGATCTGCACAGTAGACGGGAAGACGGATCATATAAAAAAAGTGAAAAAATTATCGAACAAAATTCTTTAACTTTCCAAAATTTGCACTCAGTTGTGCATCTTCTGGTGTCGTTCCAGGAATCGTGGATAATTGTGAAATCGAGCACCTTCCACCCACTGTGAACATCCGTGTGGGGCGCATTTAGACTGGGAGAGGAAGTAGCTCAGTGGTTAGCACTGCATTGCATTCCATAAGAAAGTAAGATTCTGATTCGATTTCTTCTCAGCACTGTTCTCTAATTCAACTGGGAATGCTTTAGCTTCGTTAATTTCAAAATTATAAGGAAAACGAACTGGACCAACATTCTACGAGAAATCCTCAAGTAGGAGCCTAAACAACATGCGAAATTTTCGGAGACCTTCGTGGACGATGCATGCGAGCAAACGAATCGAATGCAGGAAGTACTGGGATCCGCACAGTAGGTGCGACGACGGTTCATGTAAAATAAAAACTGAAATGGAAATAATTCTAGTATTTCAGTAGAAATCGCTTTGTCACCCCTCAATTTTTTCTCAATGAACACGTCAACCAAGTCCGCATGCCTACGAATGCTAGAAATTGCTACCAAACCTGTTTGGGACCAACACACTTCTTCGAATCCATAAAAAGTAGAGACAAAGTGCAATGAAGATTTGGGAACAAGCTAGCACAGCGAACCCAATATGCTACGGAGACAACTCGACGAGAATTCAACGACATTCGTAACGAAGAAGAACAATGTGCATGTAGTGGTAATAGGTCGTACACGCAAAATCCGAACACCGCGAACACCTTCATTAGTGACGGATGTGAGGAAACGAATTGAATGCAGGAAGTGCTGGGATATCGGGTAAAGCAAAATAAAGCCTAACACTTGTGGCTTACATTAATTAATTTAAAAATAAGTTAAAAAATAGAAAATAAAATTTAATATTAACCTAATGAATGGAGCAGCGGAATCGAGGACAGAATGCGTTGACGAGAAACAGAAACCGTGTAGGTATAAATCTTCAATATGGAAATCTTATTGTCCGTATAACTTTTATGTGTCAATGGTCGCAAAAAGACAAATAATGCCAAAAGGAAACGAATTTTGTTGAAAGGTATGAACTTGCCGTAATGGGGTAAGATATTGGAAAGCAGAGCTTTTATAAACGTGGTTAACCTCACAGGTATTGTGAAGCCAAAGGTAGGGCTCAGCGCCCTCCGGCACCTGACCACTTCATTAAGCAAAAAATCGTACACTGGCAAAGATATGCACGAATAGGGTGTTTCAGAAGTGTTCTTTACAATATAAATAGTTGAACGACAAAAAACTCTGTCGATAAGGATCAAACTTGTTTAAACACGTAATGGATCGATCGAGATACATGTTTAGATCTATAAGAACATTTTATACGTGTAATGGTTTGAACTAAATACCACCAAAAATAGAAATTACGGTAGAGAGAACATTATTACCTACACTTTCAGAGCCAATTTGACTGTCTCAGCCCATTAGTGTCATTTTTCTTTCCTTCAATGAATTGAAATGATGGCAATAACGTGGATGAAAGTGACCTCCGTAGTAGAATGAACGAGTGCTCCTATTGAATATTAATCACATATGGCTGAGATCAATCAATAAATTATGACACAGTCACTTTCGGTTAACAGTAAGTCATTCCCAAAGCAGAAAACGTTTCTGAATTATAACGGCGAAAAATGTGCTGATATATAAGAATACAAAGTTTTTTATAGGCAACTATCGCTAATGTAACCAGTTTTCCTTTTTCTACAGTAATAGAAAAATCGATGACGGCTTAGCAGCAGTTTTTTGGAAAACGAATGGCTTTTTAAAAAGCTTTTTACTTGCTTGAGAGCACGAGATCTTCAGTCATGTAACTTGCTGACGACGACGATCATACCCTAACGCATCTTACGATGTTTACAGGACAGTGAACACTCATAGTCGAAGCATACGATGGCTCAAGAAAGTAAGACGAATTCATAATTATTATCATCGTCATCATCATCATCATCATCGTCGTCATCATCATCATCATCATCATCATCATCATCATCATCATCATCATCATCATCATCATCATCATCATCATCATCATCATCATCGTCGTCGTCGTCATCTGATTTGATCACTCGCCGTATTTATTTCTTCTTCACATCGGCAACAATCGAACAAACAGAGACGATCGCTGTAATGTAGAGGACGGATGTGAAACACGAAGATTGCGGGCGACAATGCGCAAGACTAATGCACGTCGAAAAACACGTCGTAAAACTGGCCACTGAACGCAAGCTGGTGTGAAAACGGACGAAAAACTCCGACTGTATCAGAATCCCGTCAAATACCGCAATCAGTACTGGGAGCGTACAGAAAACGAGAGTGCCACTGGGATTTTTGGCTGGGATTTCTTTCCTCTCATTCAGTGGCAAGTAAGTAGATATGGTTCCACTTTCGAGCATCGCTTCGATGGCGTGGGAATTCAGATGACCAATAAATCGCAAAGACCCCTTCTCGATACGCTATTCTCAATGGGTTTTGTCAATATGATTTTTTCACATGTTTTATTAGTATTGCAGAAAAAAATGGCTCACTGGTGATTAGCATTATACCAAACCGTACGATCTCATCTCGGTTCGACTTGATCAAAATGGTTTCTTATCAAATTTTGATTAGGCCGTTCATTGGGTGCCTTTCGATTTTTTTGTTTTCGCTCAAAAATATGGACGAAAAATCGGTAAACCCTATTGGTCAGTTTGACGACGATTGAGCATAACCTTGTTTCATTTCCGAACCCTTCTTATCTTTGCAATTACTACTTTCCTAAGTCTCAACTGCAGTAATAATAAGTGGTTTACAAACAGTGAAAGTCTCCGGTCGGGTAAAGGTGTGGTCCGGAGTACAGTGATGTGCTAAGTAACACGCATCACTTTTAAAAGGATATGTTAACTAAACAGTGTGGTCCCCAAAGTACCTAAACTTGAGCCGAAATCGGCCTGGCAAGCATTATCCATACCCAAACAGAGATAGGGCCGTAGCATAAAAAGTTTCAGTATTCGAGAGCAATTTTTTAAGGTCTGTTATTTACAAATAACGGAGCCCGAATCTTAGAAATTTTAATGCCATCGATGGAGAGCTCAAAATAAAACGACCTTCGGTAAGTCGACACCTGAATTTAAAATATGCGCGTAAAAGTGATTACTACCATTGCTGTGATTAAATAGTTTAGATAGGAGTCTTTGAAATCAGAAACAACGTGCGGAAGACATCGCTGAGAATTTCCGACTATCCACGCCGTTACAAGACTTGTCTGCTATTTATCCAGTCATTCGTTTTAGGACTACACAGTTGATGAATCAAGCGTAATGATTGAGAACAGAAACGAAACAGCTCGGCCTAGTGTACCAGTCGCGAACTAAAATGGAGGGTTTCCTCTCATGCGATACCAGCGGGAGGTACAGAACGTAGCAGCGGGGTGCAACACCAGAGCCATGGAACCTTCTCGTTCACACTCTGATTGCAAATCGCCGAATGAATTAGCCGGAGGAATTTTTCGGATAGGACATGAACACGAAGAATGCTTTCATCCAGCATACGCAAACACACACACACATACACATATACATAGATACCACGCCGTTACAAGGCAAGATACATACATAAATACATACATACATACATACATACATACATACATACATACATACATACATACATACATACATACATACATACATACATACATATATACATACATACATTCATACATACATACGTACATACGTACATACGTACACCAGCGTACACATACTTATACTAGCAATACACCATGCATACATGTTGATACACTTGCACTTAATATCCATAACCTTCTAGCACATACACAAATAAACAGTTTTCGAGCATATCGCATATTGATACACGTGTAAAAAACAATTCTGCCCAACTATTCCTATACCAGTGCCGTGGTTTCGAAGATAATTGATACTGAACAAACTTAAGAGGCGAGATTTTGATTTGTTCGTAGGATTTTTCAGAACGTTGTCCAGTTTCGAGCTTCAATTTCTACCTCGAGACTTCGTTCCATTTCGTCGTCGCTCTATAAAAGTCGATATTTTCAGAAGGAAAATGTATTGAATTGGGTATGGGCATTAAATTCGCGCGTTCCAGCACACGATTCGATTTCGCGACAATTTCCACCACATTCTACATATAACAGACCTTAACGATAGAAATGAGAACACCGGAAAGACATACGACTGAAGTGTTTTTCTAGGTTTCCCACTGATTGCCACAATCCTCCTGTCCTATTAGTGGAATATTCTCACTTCCAGTTATAATACCACTTAGTATTTGGCCATAAAATATGAGGTTTCTCAATAACCGGTAAGAATTCTTAATACGAAAAAAGACAACTTACGAAATCGAGGTTGCCGAAGTCAAGCTTCAGTAATAGCGCTATACAAATATATGGTGAAGAATGTAATCGGCATGCAGGCATGTCATCTAATGAGGAAGAGGGAGAAACACCATTTCTTTCATAATTTGGACCACTGCACTCCGTTTGAATTGTCCAAACTATTCCATTCCGGATCTTAAGGAAAAGAGAATGTTGTCATGGGACGAAGGATTCCAATAATTTCAGCAGTGAAAGTGTCGTCCTCTTTTGCTGAGCTATGAGGCGAAGCGCGACCAGCAGAGCGAATGGGTGGCTTGGTTGGCTAGCTGACCAGAGGACAGTGCTAGGAATTCACTAGGATTGTTGAAAAAAGGTGTGATTTCTAAGCAATGAAAGAACGAAAAGTACCGAAAAAAGTACGCGGAGAGTTTTCAGGGTTGAGAAAGCCTCTGTGAAAAATCGTAGAGTTGAGAAGATGACTCTTAAGCCAAACAGTCTGTGCATTTTTCGTGAATAATGTGAAATATGAGGGTGTTCTAGTTCCTGCATTAGTCGGTAGGCACGCTGTGGCATTAATTCCATTCATTCTCTGCTCGCATGGCCTATTCGAACTTTTACTCCAAACTACTCTTATTCTTACTCCAATCGCGACTTGTTCAGTTTTTCCTGGCACAGATTTTTGCGGATCCTTCTCTGACGACATATTAGCACGATTTGTTCCTTCAAAATAAAAACGTTTAGCTTTTGGGTGATAAAGTAGAAAGTATTTAGACGAGGACCACTTCCAGGGTATTATTTTCATGCATGTATTTCGTTTCAATACAAGGGAGATTAAAGCAAAGATGTAGAAGAAAGTGCGGGTCTATAAGAGAGTTAAAAAGTGAGCTAAGCTGCTGGAATATTCTTAACTTTACTAACGTCTTCAAAAGTAACATTATTGCGATAATTTTTTAAACAAATTTCACTTATTCTGTTGTTTATTGGACAAGTGGGCAAAGTATGTTCACAAACGAAGGATCTAGGCGGTGACTTTGTGATTGTACAAGGAAATTCGAAGGGCCGAGGAGAAGAGGCTAAAGTTGAAAGACTTCGTGGAGCCGAGTTGTGGAATTATTCCGCTATGCGCTGACACTGAAGCAAGAAAAACTTGTTACGATATCCAAATTTCGATCGTGCGCCTATTCGGCCCGAATGACAGGTTGACGTCGACTATGTGACGGACGGCAACAGCCGAATGAACAGCTGCCTTAGCTGTCCGGACATCAAATTCTTCGTGATGACCGGTTTCTGTGCATCCATAAATACCGACTAATGTGACCTGGACTCACAATCAAGTTCAGCTGTCGAGCTCCAGGTCTAATAACTACCGTCTGATGCCTCATTAAATTTACACCCTTAACATTGGGACATTTGTAAATTGACCGTTTGTCATCGGTAGGTTAAGGACAGGCGTGGCTAAGATGCTACGAAAATTTATTTCGGATGTAGGCTCTGGTGATGCGGCCTTTATGTAATAATTCACCATGAATCTACTTTGCACCATTTCATTCTTACCACTTTTAAACGTTGAACGTTTTCTAGCGCCTTCATTTCCATTATTCTGAAAAGTAAGTGTATATATACATTTCCAAACTACTTTTTCAGTTTAGAACTACTCCTAGACCTCTACTGCCGAATTACTGTGTCAGTTATGCATCACGGTTCAATGCATTCGAGCCGATAATGGCTTTTTGATAACTGCCGTTAGTTTTTCTGGTAACTGAAGTACTTAAAGAACTGAGGACTTGAGACAGCGCTAGGAGAAACGTTACCCTTTCGCACCAAAACTGTGTGAAACTATCTTATTCTCACTCTGAATTCTAATAAATTTCTTGTACTTGGTAGTTCCAAACAGCAGCGATATATCGAGGAGGCCGTCAAGTATTCTACTGGGCGAAGTCTCATTTTTTTATTTTCTGCCTACTATAATTTCGCGGCAGGGTACTAAGCGAAATACAACCACAACGTTGCTGAGATATTTGCAAAACTCTGGACCGCAGGTGTCTATGGTGGGGAACGAACGCGCTATTGTCCTTTCCAGGGAGTAACGCGTTTACCACCACATCATGCGGGTCCTTTGTTCTCATTTGTTTCCCATTCGGAAACTAAAAAAGTGAACGAATGAGCATCGTTCTTTAGTGGCCCAGAAGGTCAATATTTCATCGCTGTAGAGTAAGAACATCTGCGTATTGCTGATGCCGATTATAAAGTTCAATCGATTGGTGCTTTAAAAAGGTTACAACGGACTGAAACTCATTTGCTGAAAAGCCTGAATTACCACAGGTCACGAATGAGTCACATAAAGCTTATGCCGTTCACAATATGTTAATAAACATTCTTCACTTTGTCAAGTTTTTATTTACCGCCTAGCACGATTCCTCATGGCAGGGTATTATGCGTAGTTGATCTACAATAATGCTGAGATATTTCCAATACTCCTGACCGCAGGTGTCTGCGGTGAGGAACGAACACGCTATTACCCTTTCCGGTGATAATGCGTTGACCACTATGCGGGTCCTTCGTTTCGCCCGTCTCGGCCAGTGTTCTAACCACCAGTGCCTACAGCAATCACCCGTCAGCGGGATTATTCTGGGGAGCCCAAATCGGCAATGAACCCAGTTAAGCTGAGGCTGTAGTTGAAATCAAAATGTCAGCATTTTATTTACTGCCTGCTAAAATTTTTCACGAAAGGGTATTGTCTGTGATACAACAAAGAATTTGATTCTTTACTTTTTCATATGATCACATAGGTTTGAAAAGCAGTCATCTTTACTCTTTCTTGCCCACACCCGCTTTCACACTGTTCTCCCAGGTAGCATACGCCACACTGTGTGACGTTTACCAAATGAATAGGTTTTCGAATTGTTCTTTAAATAAAAACATCTCTGGGAACTTCTAAACAAATTTCTTATACACTTCGTGTTTGGTTTTCGATTCCCTTTTAATTGTTGCTTGATACTCTACATATTTATGTAACCACATATACTATGTGTAACAATTGGCGTTAAAGAAAAGCTAATAAAGCTCTTGGCGTTGATCAATCCCTGAGGGATGTGCCATGCACTCGACTTCATTAAGCATCGTTGGAGGTGAGTGCATGCATACCTGGCCTTTACAATCACTCGCGGTGGCCTACCGATTTATCAAGCCAGTGCTGCTATCCTCCCAGACAAGTCTGGTAGCAATTTTCTGACCTCGGAGGAATGGAAGGCTTGGCGAGCCATGAGTGTGGGGATCGATTTCCCATGTGTATTGCAGAGCGCCTCCTACCACTGCGACACACGCGCCCTTCATCGCGCAATCTCTCACGCAATCGGTGTTAAAACCTTTTTTTCTTCAAACGTCTATAATTTTTCACATTGTACATTATAGAACATGAAAAATGTTCAAGAGCTGACACTCGAGTTTGTCTGACAAAGAACATTAAATAGAGCAAATCGAACACCCTTTGAACCATACAAAGCTGTAATGATATAACTTTGCTGGTCTTATCGCCTCTAAGCCGATGAGGAAATCTTGCTGTGGTAGTGTTCCCGCCTATGCCCTTCTGCAATACTCCGAAAGCAACACAACCACCGTTAATCAGTCTATGTATCTCTACTATTGACCTTGGTGTTGAACGGAATTCGCGTACAATGTCATTGTTGAACCCACAAAAAGCCGCTGATAATTGCGGGATCGATGAGGCTCGCTCGGCATTGACAGATATGAGGTCAACCGTTGCATTGAATTCGATGGACCAATGACTACGGAACTCTGTGCTCACGCTGAGGGAACTGGCCATTGATTTTATTCGTGAAAATTGACGTCCATTGTAAAGTAGAATGAAGAACAACTCGATTTCATGCGCTCAATTGTTGGTTTAAATGAAAGCCTTCTATTTCCCACCGCAAATGAGGTCATAGCATACTTGTTGCGGAGAATGAAACACCCACTCAGCTTGTGGATTAGCGGGTCGCTGAAAAAGGAGTGAACATTAGATGCTCTTCGAATCTTTAAACTGTGTACAAATGTGTGAATGAACCTCAATAAGACTGATTAATGCTAGGTAACCTACCGATCAAGTTACCCGATTTGTTCGTTTTATGGCGTTTCCAAAATTGTTTGGATGTATAAACTACAGGTTGACATCGAGTGTATATCCGAGGGCAGCTAAAGCTGGCACTGGTGATTTCAAGTACGCACGAAGCCTCATCCAATCCCACGCCGACCGAGCCTACCGTCCCTCCAGGGTCATGAAATTAGTACAAAACTTTTCTCGAAAGGTGATTCAGAAGACCTAGGAATGATCTAGTACGACTATCTTATTATCCTTGGAAGGATCGAATCGTCAAGCATTCAACGATATTCATGAACAATACGAAAATGCTGAAGCAACAGTCGAAGCCAAACACAAATGCGAAGGCCTCCGTGGACTACGAAAATCAGAAAATGAATCAATTGAGAGAATTGCTGAATTCCCTACAATATCTAGAGTGAGAATGTGAAACTAAAAATTAAATGGGTGTTCTATCAAAAATGCATGTTTAGGTTCATGGATTCGGCAGCCGCTTAAGGATTTGTTGTTTTTCGCTTCATTAGCATTGCTTTGTCGTTCCATCTTTTCACCAGAGTCAAAGGTTGAGTCTCGTGGATCGTTCGTTGCTTTCTATCAGAACTCTTCCAAATCACTGACTTTTTTGCTTCAATTCTTCAGATTTCCAATTTTGAACTTTTATTTTAACCCTATATCTTTCTTTCACATCACCTCCACCCACTTCCTTTGTTGACTGAGTAATGGCTTGTACTGTTTAAGAAACCGTTCATTTGTAATGCACTCCATAATTCTCAATAGGAGCAGAGTGCTGGAGAAACACAGAGGAAGTAGAGAGAGGACTTGAACGGTGTAACGGGAGCTTTCTCTTTATCATTCTCGCGAATACCTTTACATACAGTTGCAGGGTGGGCATTCCACATCCGTCGTAGAAAACAACAAACATTGACTTGTTTTATGATTACCATCCGAAAGCTTTCGCCAATGAAGCAAATGTTTTTGACTTACCACTTCTGTTTTTATGATACTCTACCTCATTTTTCATACAACATCCTTAATACGATGAAACTGCGTTGGCACGGTCGTCTTAGTCGAAATCTTCTTTTGATGAAGACAGTGATTTCGTACAAGTGTCAAATTTCGGTTGCGAAGTTACTGTATAGTTTATGAAAGCTCAATACGCGTTCAGTAAAGTTCAATGATCACTCAAGGCTTTTGTGACTGATTTTACACTAGTAGAATCAGAAGCCTTCCTAAGTCGATAAAAATTAAACATAATGACATCTTGCACTTTCGCACTGCTTCAAATATCCTTATAATGTTCTCCACCTTGTATAAAATATGATTGTTCTCACTTAAATCTTTGCAGAGCCACTACAATTCGCATAGCTTTCCCGTTTTCAATTTTTTGCAGTTCTGCTGAGAATAACTCGAGGAGAGATTGTCGATTAGGTGGTGTTGTACAATGTTTGCATAACAAAATAACATGCAATTGCAAGCCTCCCATTATCTAGGCTCCTCGCATTCGAACATTAAATTTCTGTCACATCGGCATTCTATTTAGCATATCAACCATTGAGAAACTCGAGCAAGCACTGCTCACTTCAAAATGAAGTCTAAGTTAGTAAGCAACCCCCAAAGGAATCGTAATGCATTGGACTCTTGATGATGTCGGCGTTAGGTAGAAAACTACCTGAGAGAAACGCAGAAGAAGGGGCTCCGTGGCGCAGTCTGTAATGCGCGAGCTCTCGGAAGAGAAAATCGTGGTTCGATCTGGCTCGGAGTCCATGTTTTGAGAATATCTCAGCATCGTTGTGGTTATGTCTCACATTATACCCTGTCGTTAAAGACTATAGCAGGCAGAAAGTAAAAAATTAGCACTGGATTCTGGTGAATGAATACGTATTTAACCTGCACAAGGACTATTGGAAACCTACTGGTTTATCATTTGCATATTTCTGTCTTTCGAGATAAACACGTGTACAGGCTCGAACGAAGGTCCATGTGTACGCCGCAATACACATGTAACGACTACGCTATCAGATAATAATGTCAGGAAATTAAGAGTAATTTGAACTTTTTATAAATAATTTCGACATACTTTCTAGTATGTAATTGCAATCCAAATAGCTTAACAGCCGGTAAAAATCTCGGTTTGTACCAGAAAACCAGCTAAGGAGGCTGGCTGGCGGTCGTAACTGTAAAAATGCGAGGAGTTAAGGATTCGAAATCATTTTAAAGAGGTAGCACCGTTAATAGAAATGTATTTTTGATGTTATAACTAACTGATTACGAAGTGATACGCTCTTGAGGTTTGGATGAAGAAATTTATCCTTAGTAAAGTGATTTAAGGAAACTATGAAAGCATGAAAATATCGTCAGCAGACCATGAATCTGTTAGGACATACTTTTTTTTAACTTTTTTTATACTTTCGTAGTAATGTGATCGCTTTATAAGTTTGTTCTCTTTTCTTGCTTCAATGAAATAATAGACGAAACGACTGAACCTTTTCGCAGATGCTGCAGCGTTCTGCTTCAAGCTCCCTTCACTGTGGCTGGAGCTAGTATACGACTCTCCTTGACAGCGACGCTCCGCTTTGCATCTGCAAGAAATCCTTGCAAAATTGTTCTCCAACTGCTGTTTCGGTAAAATGGATGAGGAAACTTTGCTAAGCTAAAACAGCTCTCATAGTGGGCTATGCCAGAGTGAGTATTTTCCAAACAGACTTGTATTCGCGTTATGGTCGCAGTTCATCATTCGTTTTCAAGAAGCAAAACGCTCAAAATCTCCTTACGATTGCAACTTTTATCTACTATTCTTTTCTTATGGTAGGGCACGATGTGAAATAAAACCACAAAGGTGCTGAGATGTAAGCCAAGCTTCTTTTCGTTTTTTACCGTTTTCACAATACGCAGTTTTGCTCGAGACAGCAATGCTAAGCCCGTGTGCTAAAACTTGATTCTTTCAGAATGTACCTAATCAGCTGATACGAATTGATTAAAAAGTGTTTTATACGTAGGTATGTTGTTATTATCATTATAGGGGCAGTTAGCGCAGTATTAGTAATGTCAATCACCACGACGACGGTGTTAGTCCGACTCAACCCTAGGCTCACCATGCCTCTCATCTCTCTGGAGTCGGAAAATTGGCACTAGACTTGTTTGGAAAAAAAAAACTTTGAAACTTTGACTTTGCTACACTTTGAAATTTAAGTGGGACCGCAATAGCCCGGCTATCTCAGGACTCTAGTGGTAATCAACTCGGCTAGCGTTCAGCCAAATTTGTAACGAAAAGAAAATCCTCAAGCAGCAGCCGAACCTAAACGCAAGAAAAGTTGGAAGACCTTCGTGGGTGACGAAGGCGAAAAAACGAATTGAATGCAAGATGTGCTGGTAGTCACAAAATGTATTCGATATCGCATCGTGTTAAATATAGAAAAATATTCCTTTGACGCAATTCATACTTCAGACCTACTGAGCGGATTCTAGAATTTTTGTATCTAATTCCCTAGCACACATGTGGCGCAGTGGTTGGAGGCGCCACTGCGACACACGTGGAATCGATTCCCGCGCCCATGGCCTACCGAGCTTTCCATCCATCCGAGGTCGGCGAATTGGTACCAGACTTGTCTGGAAGGATAGCAGCACTGGCTCGATACATCGGTAGGCCACCGCGAATCATTGTAAAGGCCAAAAATGCATTCATTCGCCTCCAACGATACTTAACGGAGTCGAATGCATGTCGCTTCTCCTAAGGATTTATCAACGTCGAAAACTCTGTCCTTTTATTTATTCTTAATTCGTTTCCTCGCATACGTCATCCACGAATGTCTCTGATGTTTGCGTGTGGTTGAGTTCAGCTAGTGCTGAGAATTTTAGTCTTCCTCGTGAATGTCGTTGAATTTAGATCGACATCACCTTCCGTAGATTCTTGGGATTGCTGTGCTAGAAGGACCATATGCAGCCGGGTAAAAACAGGTCATATTACAAGAAGGCGCGTGTACGACAGTGGTTAGAGGTACCCTATAATACACACGCAGCCCTTGTTCGACACCACGCTGTGGGGCCACGAAGATCCTCATCCCTCGTGGGTCCACATCTTGACACAAGGCACATTTTACGGGATAAAAGCGCTGAGGTGATATATGCCTTCACAAGTCGTTGTATAAACCAAGGTGATACATCGACATATGCCCACAAGCTCTTGTATAAGCAACACATGCAGTGAACCACCTCTGTGATGGTTGATAAAGATGAATACATAGCACATCCCTCATAGACTCATGGTCATCGCAAAACTTTTAATGCTTTATCTTCTCTTTATCTTGTTACAAAGATAATGAACTCATCAAAACAACTTTCGATAACAATCGAAAACTAGTCGACGATCATTCTTACATTTGTTTGAAAGCTGAGCAGACGAGGGGTCGAAGACAAGGCGCCTATAATAACCTACTTGGTATGGTTAGGTGCTAGATTTTTTTTTGATGAACTAATCGATCATGTCGAAACGTTGCAGAATTATTTGAAAATAAATAAATCTGTGCGTGAAAACGATATCCAGCTAGAGAATTCGTGAAGATTGGCTACAGGTGGGCACTTTTTATAAATGAAATGGTCGTGATTCAAATTCAAAGTACAGCTTTCATTTAACTCTTGAACCTTTCATTTGAAAATATAGTTTATTCCTAACCATAAAAATTAAGAAACTTACTACAAATGACAGGGTCGCGGCTTAATCACAATACATAGGAAACCTATCCTTAAAGGAACAAGCATCAAAGGCACAACGCGTCAATAGCGCACGAAAAAATAAGAAGTGATCTGCATCGTAACGATTTTGGTTGCATTTATATTCTTATTTACTGCATGCAATGTACCATAATTTTTTCGTGTTCATCGCGGACTTACTAATATGTGCCTAACAATAAGGTTAGTACTTATATCATTGCTCAAAGTACCTTTAGTTTACAAAGTAGTTTAAAACTGTAGGGGTCAGTGCAGGCAATAAAACAGATTTATCTCACCTGTCACCTGCACCACCTGTCTTCCTATTGATCGTCGAGTGACTCGATCGGGCGCCAGTAATCTATTTTTCCTGTCGCGAACAAGAGTAGCCCATAAGGATTCTGCTCGCTCTAGGGACTCGCTGAACATCATAGCTTACTTCTAGGCTTTTCGCGAAGACCTCTGACCATCGGGTCGGCGGTCTTCCTGCAGCGCGTGCGACATCCCGAGGAATCCAGTCACCAACGGCTCCTGTCCATCGGTTGTCATTCATACGCATTATGTGTCCGGCCCACCTTTTCTTCGACTGTTTGACTTACAGAACGGCATCTTTGGTTTTTGATTGTTGACGCAGGTCGGAGCTTCGGATCCCCTCCTTTTCACCGGATACTCCTAACATCGTCTTTCGACTGCGCGCTAAATAACGCTGAGTGACTTTACATCCTGATTACGCAGCGACCAGGTTTCTGATCCACATCTCCATTAATTTCTACACTTCTTTTAAGAAGATAGAAAGAAGACTCTTCTATAAGACTGTAAAGTTCTCAACTCCTCCGCTGCTTGACTAGAGGAGAAATTATCCTGTTGTCGAATACCCAGCTTCTAAAATGTGTTAATGGCTGACTTCTGTAATCTTCATCCACGACGCTACTCACCATTACATGCGAACGCCGTATTTGGAATAGAACAACCTCAACCGTAAGTCATTGGTGAGAAACAGTCATGCGGCGGCTTATCAGGGGAGTAAGGAAAGCCGTACTTTTTCTGAAGATTAAGATATTCAAAATTTCTCAGAGCAGTCACTGTACGAGATCAATGATAGAAGGCGCTTTATGTATTCTGTCTATTGTGAACAATGTTTTCTTTCCCTCC
>UYYA01001328.1:0-16059 GCA_900624975.1 Angiostrongylus costaricensis
ATATATATATATATTGCATGTTTATTACATTATAGGTTTCAATTCTGAGGAAGTAAAAGGACAACTTGGTCCTTCTGATCGTGTTATGCAGTTTATTTCTGAGTTTGACTCTTTCGATTCCTTCGTTCCTGGTTTTTTGATTCTCTAAACTTTACCCAGCTTAGTTGGTAGTTCATAGTGATGTTGGTAGTTGTTGATATTGTAGTTGATGGTGATATTCATGTCTACCTCCATTTCTTTGAAGGAGCAACTGCTACCGTTTGGCGGAACGTCATGTTACTTTTATCAAAGTACATAATTGTTGCGCACAATCTTACAAAATGCCTCGTTGCTGTGATTTACATGGGAGTCCAACAATGGCAGAAGTCTATTATGGATTAGGGAAAAAGCTTGAGTACGTACATTTTTGAATGAAACTATAGAATTATAGAGAATATCGACGTGCTGTATACAATACTGTTCCAGGTTTCCATATCTACCGCTTTGTGAAGTAGGAAAGGGATTGTTATTGCCATTGGAGGTGAAGTTTTTCGTCATAAATATAACATTCAAAATGTTAGCGAACACTTGTTTTGGGATCTACCATATCAGTAAAATTTTCGCGAATGCAAATTGTGATAATTACTGCTCACTCTTCGTTCATGTTGCCTGTGACAAATTGTCGCACATCCTTAAATGTCACTACTATCACCTCCATTACCCTCAATGTGTTGATCGTCGAGTGATTCAAGTGGGCGTCAGTAGATGTTCCATTCTCCTCAGTGATTCCAATGGATTCTGGTCGCACTAAGGACCCCTTAAGCACCATATCTTCTGGCGTATTTTCGAAGAGCTCTGACCAAAGGGTCTGCGGTCTTGCTCCGCGCTAAGCGCAGGAGGCGCACCTTACCCCGAGAAATCCAGTCGCTAACGGCTCTTATTCATCGTTTATCGTTCGTACGTATTACATGTTCGGTCTACCTTACCTTCGATAGTTTGGCGTTTTGAACGACGCCTTTGGTTTCTGATCTTGACGTAGACCAAAGCATTGGATATCTTCCCTCACTTGCATGGTACGAGATACTCCTAGCATCGTTCTATCTACTGCCCATTTCATTGTTCTGAAAGGACTTTTATGCTCCTTGCTGTGTGACCAACTTTCTGATGCATAGGTTAATGGAGGAATCAAAAAGGTGGGCATGGAGTCAGGTGTTCTTTGTTCTTTATACTATATCCGCGATGCACTTGTAACCTTCTTACTTTCCCCTGCCCAGCTCCGGAACTAAATCATTCGTCATTTTGAATTCCTGATCTAAATATATTTAGCTGAAGTTTTCGGAGATACTGATTCCGTTGAACATAAATTGAGCATAGGAAACATATCCGTTCTTCATAAACATCGTTTCTGTGAGATTTAGTCGAAAACCAAACTTTCCACAACCGGTATCAATGTCATCTAGCATTCATTCCTCTTGACTAAAGCTTTGCGTCATAAGACGATTTTATCAGCAAAGCGAAGATCTTGTAGTTGCCGACTATCCATACTGACTTGTTTTGCCATTCCAAAGTTTTCGATCTGGAGTTTGGCCGTTAATGACTTTGGCGAGACGGTATTACCTTGCCTAACTCCTCTTTTGACGTCGATATTAATATCATTATAGAATGGTGATGTTTTGGTTGTGAATTTTTACATAGTGCACGCTTCCATGACTGCAGTGTCAATTCAGTCAAAAAATTTCCTTTAATCGATGAAATCGAGACAGAGCAGTCCCTTGTTCTGTCGCAATACTTCAGTGAGTTTGATTATCGTATGAATATGGTCCGTCGTACTGAATCCTTTTTGAAATTGACTGCTCACACGGTTGTTCTTCTCCAGTGTTCTCTGAATCCTGTTTAGGATGACTCGAGCGAAAAGTTTGTAGACGACAAAAGGCAAACAGAGTGGGCGGTAGTTGCCCATATCGTGAAGGTGTCCTTTCTTGAACAATGAGACGGTCTTTCTGTTCTTCCTTTCAAAAGAAACCTTAAACTGTGACAGCTATCGTTTGATTAGCCAAGTTAGTGTGTTGATGAAGACTGGCGGATAGTTCTTCAGGTGTTCTGGTCAATTAAATTTCACCAAGTAAAATTATGTTGCTCCCAAAGAAGAGAACACGAATAAATTACGTAAATCTCTTAACATTCGGTTTTAACCTACACAAAGAAGTTTGTTTTGAATCGTTGACTAATATACTGGTGCCCTACGATGTACTCTGAAACTTTTGAACACTTTTTGGCACATTTGTTTGAAACACAATTTTGTCGCGGTTTACAAAGAAGAATCGTTCCTAACGTACAACCGGGCTTCTTACTGCATTCAAATTTCATTGGTATTTTGGTTATTCAGAGAGCATGTTGAATGCGTTTATGATAAATCTGTTCTATCTCTGATATTTCCCAATCAATGTGTCTGTCGAAAATTGTGTAACACTTAGTAAATAGGATACGGCGTTGTGAAATGAGAAGTTGTAAATCTTCATCTTTATTGCCTTAAGGTTCAATAACTTGTCCATTACCTGCCTTTTCAAATGTTCATAGTGTGAGGCGTTGTGCATCGACAAACATAAGTGGAATATGAATAAACGTCGTATTAAAAGTGCTTACAGGTGCTTCGCTTGAGCGATAAACCACAGCGTTATTCTAAAATGCTTCCCGAATCTATGCTAATGAAGTTCATCAAGGTATGTAGTTTTTTCTCCAATGGCTACATGGTACAGTAACCTCCAGACATAGGCAGACGAAAGGACTTCAATGGACTCTGGTGCCCTTTTTTATAGTCAATTCATGGTTTTTTTTTCGTATAATATTGTACTTTCGTGTTAAATGCTTGATTTTTTTATTAATTTAATTCGTTGGTGCAGCGAGTTAGCCGAGAACCGCATCAGCACAAGAAATTAATAGAAGATATTTTCAACATGTTGGAGTTCGACGTTGCGGATACTATTAACTTCATGAGTGCATTCAAGGTATACCTTCAGTTTTTGTTTTGCTACTAAATATATTCTAGCACTTTTATTTACTACCTTTTTTTTAATGGCAGGATATGTTGCGAAGTATAACTCGTATATAATGCTGAGATATTTGCAAAACTCCGGATCGCAACTGTCTGCGGTGGGGAACGAACACGCGCTATTGTCCTCTTCGGGGAGTAGCGCACTTCACCACCACACCATCCGCCTGGTCCTTCGTTTTGCCTGTCTCTCAGCTAGTTCTATTGATCTTTTGCCATCAGCAATCACCCGTCAACGGGATTGATCTGGGGAACCCGCATGGTGTGGTGGTGGTGAACGCGTTACGTTACTCCCCAGAAAGGACAATAGCGCGTTCCTTCCCCACCGCAGGCAGTTGCGGTCCGGAGTTTTGCAAATATCTCAGCATTATAGTAGTCATATTTTAGCAGTTAGCATTATAGTAGTTATGTATATATCGAGTGGTCGCTATGATTTACCTATCTAGTCACAGAAGAAAGGGTAAGTTGTTGTTAACGTTGTTTAAAGCTTTTGAAAACGCGGTAATCATCTGGTTACACCATGTTCGGTAAATTGGCAGAATGTTTCTTAAACATGAAATGTGCAATCAGCCGAGACAACTTCTCCTTAACAAGGTACTTTGAGAAGAAGGTCTCCAAAGAAGTGTTGTCGGTGAATGAAGCCGTTTCCAAATTACGAAATATTCCTGCACAAACGGAGGATAGTGGTATGAGTCCAAAGGATATGGTGAACACTAGTCCTTCGATTTAAGAAGTTTTCCACAAAATCTACGATGACAACTTGGCCGATTTTGCCATTCCTGCCTACATTGTGCTGCATTTGCTGTTGACGATCTCACCTGTTCTACTTTCTTGCGTGCTAACCATGTCGCCAAGGAACTTTTCATTTGATAACTCTAACGTGGTTCACTATATTATCTCACCTAGTTAGACAGTAATCAGTACTTATCTATCGTCAAGTTGAGTGTAAAGGAAGGCAGTTTTGTGCAGACAGTACACACGAGGACTTGATTAACTCATCAGTGAGCAAATTCGCTAAATATGGAATAAAATCGAACGCTATTCACTCACAGCTTCATGTGTCATTATTGGTCAATGTCTTATAGAAGACTAAAACTGCAGAGTTCAAGATAAACTATCGTGAGGCTCAACTTGAGGAATTTCCCTTCGACTCGGTTTATGACAGTCTAATTGTTGCTGCGGCTGTGATTACCTCGATCATAACTTGTTCAAAAAGACTATCGTATTCCCTGTCAATATCATCAAGAAGGACATCTTCCCAGCAGCCGGCGAACAGCTAAATAAATCCTGTTTCATGGTAGTTCTGCAGTTTCGTTTTTGGAATTTAGTTGCTTTTTTCCTCTCCCCGAGAAATGAAATCTTGCGCGAAGGTGGTGGTTTCATTCCGTGCAGAGTTTTTAGGACAACAGCGATATCGGTTGAGCAAAACCTTCGATTTACTATGATATAGTCGTTATGGTACTTTCCACTGGGGGACTTCCAGCGTTGGGAGTGAAGCTTCTGGAATTGCGAGCTACCATGAATGGTCTTGGTTGTCGTGGTAAACTCAGAAAGAACTCAGAAAACCGCCGCTTTTTGTCGAAACGCCTCCGAAGTTATGATAAAAAAGACATAAGTTTATAACAAGCACGTAAGAAGGATGAAGCTGTCGGCGTTGGTCAATCCGTGATGATGTGTCATGCATACAACTTCATCAAACATCGTTAGAGGTGATTGTGTGCATATATGGCCCATACAATGATCAGATGTATTGCCTATTGAACGATTTAGACTTAATGGATCCTAGAACTTTTTTTTATGGTCTCTAGACATCTCGCTAATTTCTTTTACAGTAGCACGATGCTTGGCCCGTTTTGAGGTATTGCTGGTGTATTTCAATCCATTAGGGTAGCGCCTGCCATGAAAATTATAGAAGGCAGAAAACAAAACGTTAAACATTGTGATTTCAACTACAGCCATAGCTTAACTGGGTTCTATGCCGATTTGCGCTCCCCAGATCAACCCCGCTGACGGGTGATTGCTGTGGCAAAAAGATCGATAGAAATAGCTGAGAGACGTGCGAAACAAAGGACCCGCATGGTGTGGTGGTGAACGCGTTACTCCCCGGAAAGGATAATAGCGCGTTCGTTCCCCACCATAGACACCTGCGGTCCAGAGTTTTGCAAATATCTCAGCAACGTTGTGGTTGTATTTCGCTTAGTAACCTGCCATGAAAATTATAGAAGGCAGAAAACAAAACGTTAAACATTGTGATTTCTACTAGTTTAGACAATTTAACTCGCGGTGGCCTAGCGATATATCGAGTCAGTGCTGCTATCCTCCCAGACATGTCTAGTACCAATTTTCTATTGAAATATTGGAGAAAGCGATTCAAATATTGGAAAGAGAAATGAGCTATATACGACTCATACTCGGTGCCTTCCTATTTATCAATCTTGTATAACCTTTGTGTTTCGCAAATATGTCAAAAGAAGGAGAAGAACGGCAGCTAGAATAAGCATATCTCGAAGATTCCTCAAGTGTGTTTAAAAGTCCTAAACATGCCAACATTATGTGAAGTCTTATTTCCAACAATAAGAGGAGATCCGAACTTTATAATCATGGTTTGCAAACTACGTTTCTTCAAAGAATCCAGTATGTCTGATACATTCTCATTTTCCAAAACAAAAAAAATTCTTTACTAGATTGGAGTCATTCCGGAAATGATCCATTGCGGTGGGACAGTCCTTGATGCTCCAGTCGCTATTGATAAGGTTTAATTTTACCTCTGAATGTTAGAATCCTGTGCAAAGTTTCCTTGATTTAAGAGAGCGAAATTTTCAGGAAAGAAATGAGGTACCTATGACACCTGAACGTGCCATCAAGAAGAAAGAACTTAATGGTAAGTTGGCTTCGTCCACTAATGTGTACGAAATGTTGTTCGACATCTCCATAATTCCCAGACTCCATGCTTACATGCTTTTTTTCTTCTTCGTGGCCTTTATATTTGCTCTACTTTTGCCTATCCTTTTCTTTAAAGAATCGCCCGATGGTGAAGTGATATGTGCAGTCGTTGTCATGACAGCTCAAGAGGGAATAGCATGTGTCTCACCGGAACAGTCAAAGAAAGTTGTTTTTCTTTTTTCAAAAGACCGTGCCATTGTTCAGTGATTGGTGTGCGGTGTTGTAGTAGTTGCACCTGCACTAATAGGATATTTTACATTTAGGCAATTTTTCGAAGATTTGGTAGACAAATGTCGCGAACGTGGATTGCAAGTGGCTTCCGAACCTCTTCGGGTTAAGAGGATCTTAATTTTCTTGCATGTTTTTGTCTCTCTCTATTTATATTTCTAGGTGTACCACAACATTGCTATTGATGATTTTGAGAAGTGCATCAAGGGCGTAACTACACACTTTTCCAAGCTACAACCTGATGATGGTGATCGTAACATGGAAAAAATCCTTCTTGTGATCGTTATAAACGATCGTACTTACTTCGGAAATAAATATGCGAGTGGTCTGAGTTCTTACGGTGGGCACATTTGATCTTGACTTTTACATCACATTCACTTGCTGTTATTACTAATTTCCTTATTTCCATACTGTTTTATAGGATTTATTAAATCAATCTGTGACAACAATTATGGTATTGCTAGCCAAGTTGTTGACGCTTCCACTGTTATTAAGGCGACATCGGCACCAACGAAGTACGACGACTAGTGTGCTTTTTCAGTCTCATTGCCGTTGCGGAACGAATAGTTTGTTCTCAGAAATATTATGAGGCAAATTTGTTTGCAGGACAGTTTACTACAATATTGCGTTGAAGATTAATGCGAAGTTAGGTGGGATTAACCAGGCAGTCATTTTCGACGACGATTCGAGGTAGTGATAGATGTTCTGAACAGCCCGTTGAGTATTGTTCTTTAATCTCATTAATCATAAGGTGTTGCTTGTCGGTAACGCTTCGTTTCTTTCTCGGGCGTGCCTCTTAATTCCGTTTAGTGGCTGAACTCATTCGTCACTGAATCAGCTGCAATTCCTATAGCAAACCGCCAAATTCACTGACATCATGGTGGTCTACTAACCTGTTCAGTCTAAAATTCTCGAATTTGCTAGTTGAAGCTTTCAACTTTCTTTACGGAACAAATTTTTCGTTTGACAATGCAAAATTGTTGTTAAATACAAGTTTCTGTTCTTTATATTTTCAGTTTCTGTTGTGATTTCTGCTCCGTTTAGGGCGTTGGATTAAAAAAATGAAAGAATGCCAAAGCATGTTTTTGTGAGAATCGGGGTTTGAGCATGAAGCTGTTGAAATTACCCACAACGTCAAAGTTTTATTTGTCCACGAACATTTTGCGATCGTGTAGTGCAATGCTCATTTGAAGTTTCGTGTTGAAAATGATGGTCAGTGATGGCGTGCTGCTATCGACGGTGATAATTCGGTTATGTGTTTCGAAAGCTTGTGAATTTTTGGTGACAGGCTGTTTTTGTTCGTCAGATGTAAGCACCCATGATAGCATTTTGAATCCATAAAAGTAGCTTTAGAAAAGTGAATTAACAAAATACACCTAGAACTTCATTGTTTTTCACCGCCATTTATCAGCGAAGGAAGATGTTTTCTAGTGCGCCGTTATGCTTTTTAATTTACAGTCCGTAAGCTGAAATAGTTAGGTTTCGAAGCTCTGCATCTGCTTGACTCACCTGTCCTGTCATTAGTCGATTATCACTTTTTCAAATAGATAGAGGCAGTAGATTTTCTCAAAATAGTTTGCATTTTTAAGTTTATAACACGTTTCGAAAAATGTGTTGATCGTAGTGGCGCTCGCTTTAATGAGTAAAATTGACGCGTAAGAATTAGAGTACTTTAAGATTTGCTTCAAATTCATACATTGCATAGGTATGGTCTAACCACATCGTTTCTGATGATCCATACAACGCAATTTCTGGGGACGGAAGCATTTTGCCCATAAGTGTTATTGTGTTTTCTCTTGCCGATTTCCTTTTTCATCTCAAGTCCAATAGTCTTCTTTTCAGTTTCGAGATCAAAAAGCCACTGAGATACATGCAGACGGCTTCTCTTAAACCCACAACTTTTTGTTTGTAGAGATTAATACTTCATTATTTTTAGATCCGCTGAATTTCCAGAAAAGGATGCCGTCATGTACGTAGGAATCGATGTTACGCATCCAACCAACAAGGAGGATTATGACATCTCTATCGCTTGCATGGTTGCCAATATTGACTTGGCTGCTACGCGGTGGGTTATGTTTCATATGATTCATGTTCAATGGAATGCAGTGCTTTTGTATTTACTGCAGTAGTTTGTGCATCGGACTATATATAGTACAACGGTAGTAATGCTCTTCAACAGCACAGCGCAGAGGTGACTCCACTTCGCTCACCAAACCTCTCATCACTCTGGAATTGGGAAATTGGTAGCAGACCTGTCTGGCAACAGTGTGCTCCCGCCAGTCCACGTGGGAACGCTGCAGTCTGTTCGTCTCAGTGCTCCAAATAGAGTCGACTCGACAAGCATTCAACGAAATTCATGAAGAAGACAACAATCCTTAAGCATCAGCGGAATCTACGCGGGAGTGATTCGAAGATCTTAATGCGTAATGGACCCGAGGAAACGAATCGAATGCAAGAAGTACTGTAATCCGTACAGTACTGAAAGCGGGTCTTGTTATAGTGATAGAAATAATTGCTTGTGTACTCTCCTTTTAAAACAGTTGTTTCTAAAAAAGAATTCTCTCAGATACACAGAATGTAGTGGATTTCAGTACGTTTTTAAACATCAGGAAACCTTTATGAAATCGGAAATAAATGGGGAAACAACTCCTTAACATGTTAGAAGTAGCGTGAGTAATCACTTTCTCAATGAGTAGATTGCGCTATATCTAAACTTGCACAACCGGCCGGCGTACAACATAATTTAAAACGATCAGGCCAGTTACTTTATAATACTGAGTACGTCAATGTTTGATCCACCACTTTTGTTCAGGAAAGACTCACAGTGCAGATTCAGTGTTGGCAGCGTCCGTGAGCCTAATTTAGAGTGGAGCGATATTGCAGTTATTCCTTGAATTTCACGAATTTCTTTCTCGGACAGCTTTGCATGCTGCACAAGGCCAATCATTTACGACATAATGCTAATACACAAAAGTATATGCGAATACCACTTGGTAGTTTGGCGACAGTATACATTAGATTAGATGCAAGAACAAAGGCTGAATTGGGTTTTATGCAACAAAAAAAAAATAACTGTTTTCGAAAACAATCCTTATGCACGCTTAACAGCATTCATTTCGGTTATCCTTCCACTTGCCCACTATTATTCCATTTGGTTTCCATTTTTAGCTCACATCTCAGGTAGTGATGAAGAGTATGTAACACGGCTGAAAACAAGAGGCACGAGTAATGTGTTAAGGAACTAACACCAAGACCAGCGTTAAAATTGCGTAGACTGAGAGTATACGCGTGCATGTGATATGAATAATGTTTTCCTTATTTTAATACGGCCCTTCTTCTCATTTTCTGAGCGGATCCTATTATTCCTTGCATTAGATTCGTTTCCTCACAGCCATCACCCACGAGGGTGTCCGAATTGCTCCAAATTGCTTAGCGATTAATCAGCATGAGATCTCCCTATTAAGATCAGTGGTGAATCAGAGACGCAATTTTACACGCCAATTCGTTGGAGATAAAATGGGCTGGACACGTAATACGTATGAAGGACAACCGATGGAGAAGAGCCGTTAGCGACCGGATTCATCGGGATATCAAACGCATGACAAGAAGATTAGGGTCAGAGTTTTCACAAAAATACATGCTCAACGTGTCTTTCTAGCGTGTAGAACTCACTGGGCTTTTCTGACACACGGCAGAGAGAAGTGGAGGGGTTACTGGCGACCGCTCGAATCACTGGACGTTCAATGGGAAGACACGTGATACAGGTGATATTTATATATATATATATATGTATATATACATATATGTGTGTGTGTACATACACATAGATACATACGTATGCAACCTGCATCACCTGTACTCTCATTGATCGTCGATGACTCGAGCGCACGGCAGTAATTTTCCATTTTTCCATGTCGCGTGTTAGAGTAGCCTAGTGGGTTCTACTCGCCTTAGGGGCTCGTTGAGCATCATATCTTTATTCTAGGCTCTTCTTCGTGAAGAACTCTGACCATCCTGTCGATGGTCTTCCTGCAGTACGTTTGACATCCCGAGGAATCCAGCCACTAACGGCTCTTGTCCATCGGTTGTCATTTATACGCATTACGTGTACGGTCCATCTTCGACTGTTTGGCGTACAGAACGGCATCTTTGATTTTTGATAGTTGACGCAGGTCGGGGCTTCGGATCCCTTCCCTTTCTTGCGTAACACGGACACAGATACTCCTAGAATCGTCATTTTGAGTGCGCGTTCGATAACGCTGAGTGACCTTTCATCCTGGTTACGCAGCGACGAGGTTTTCGGCGCATACTTTAGGGCAGAAAGCACCGTTGAGTCGAAAAGGTGGGCACGGAGTCGGGTGTTCTTTGCTCTCTTCACTACATCCTCGCCGTTCTTGAAAGCTCCCCAAGCCACTCGTTTTCTTCTCCTCAGCTCTGGAGCTAGGTCATTCATCACATTGATTTCCCGACCTAGATAGATATAACCGGAGCATTCGGAGATATTTGTTCCCCCTGAGCGTTAATAGGGCATACGAAACGAATCCCTTCTTCATGAACATCGTTTTTGTGAGATTTAATCGAAGACTAATCTTTCCACAAGATTTGTCAAAGTCGGTAAGCATACGTTCAGCTTGACTAATGTTTGATGTTATAAGGAGGTGTAATTACCGACCTACCGAGAGATTTCCACTCCCATATTATTCTATTCCAACGTTCGCATGCCGTTAACGAGGGTCGCTGTAAATAATTTTGGCGAGATCGCATCGCCTTGCCTAACCCCTTTTCTTACGTCCACGTTAACATCGTTGTAGAATGGCGATTTTTTGATTTTGAAATTTTTGTACAGTTCACGAAGAATCTTTACGTACTGAGTAGGGACTTCTTGATTATCAAGGGCTTCCATATCTGCTATATCAGTTGAGTCAAATGGCTTCTTTAAATCGATGAAAATGAGACGGAGCGGTCTTTTGTACTCTCGTGATACTTTATTGAGGCTTGTTATCGTATGGAGATGGTCCATCGTACTACACCATTTTCGAAACACTGCTTGCTCGCATTGCTGCTCTTCGTCCGTTGTTCTGTCAATCCTGTTTAGGATGGCTCGATTGGAAAGTTTGTAGACGACAGACTGCAAGCAGATTAGGCGACAGTTTCCGTTATCGTGGAGGTCTCCCTTCTTGAATATTATCACGGTTTTGCTGGTTTTCCACTGAGTAGGTAGCTTGCACTCAGACAGGTGACATGTGAGGAGACAAGCCAGTGTGTTTAGGAGGACTAGTGGAACGTTCTTCATGAGTTCAGACATTATCCTGCCTGGACCTGGTGCTGTCCGATTTTTCACCGACAAAATGGCATGTAGGATTTCGGAAGGGAAAGCCGGTGGTACAACATATCCATCCTCCGTTATTTCATATGACGGAAGGTGAACGTGGCTATCGAAGAAATCTGATTAGTATTCGTGAATGATTTTCTCCATTGCCTTTCTGGACGCTGTAACTGTTCCGTCTGGGTGCTGGAGTGCAATCGTTTCCGTTTTGTAATTGGCGAAGCTCCGGTGGGCTTTGTGAATGCTTTTTCCAGCCTCTGCAGCTTCGGCTATTACTGCTGCTCTTCTCTCTCTAAGATCTTCTTTTATCGCCTGTCTGCTTCGAATGTCAGTTCGCAATTGCTTGCAGCTCGTGCGATTCCACGCTGGGGTATCAGCTCAAGTGTTTCTGGAGACAGACGTCTCTTGGTGACTTTCGAACTCTGAGCTTTCATAGCACTAACGTGAAGATATTGACTGAGCCGACCTTATTTCTCGTCGATGTTATCAACAACGGCGTCTTCACAACAGCCGACTAATGAATTGAATTAATCCCAGTTTACGGTAGTTTTGGGACTTCGGTTTTGGAATTTAGCAGCTTTTTCTCCTTTCCGCGAGAAATAGAATCTTGCAGGAAGGAGGCAGTGGTCTGATCCCGTGTAGAAGTTTGGGACAACAATAACATCGGTTAGGCGAAACCTTCGGTTTACTGTGATATGGTCTATATCGTTATGGTGGTCTCCACTGGGAGACTCTCACGTCCAGTGTTGAGGATGGGGATGGGGCTTCCGGAATGCCAGTTACCATGGATTGTCTTGGTCTTCATGATAAACTCGGAGCCGCTCACCGTGTTCGTTCCATTCTAATACGTGGGTCTCAATGTGACGTTCTTCAGACGTTCTTCTTGGTCCAGTCTTGGCGTTGAAATCTCCAACAATGACCTTAAAGAATGTGTGGTCTTCTCTGTAAAACTTATCCAAGTCCATATAGAACGCTTCGACTTCTTCTTCGTCGTCGTTTGATGTCGGCGCTCTGAACGTGGCGGCTGGGTATACTCACGGTGGCTTACCAGCCTCTCCCAGAGTGGGCATGGAGTTTATTTGCTGGAGGCGACTCCTAACCGCCTCCTGTATAGTGCCCTGTCACTTGATTGCAGGCGTTTAGCTGTGTTTACTCGTGAATGCAATCCGCTCAAGCGAAAACGAACCTACACGCATATCCATGAATGCGAACGCCTGTCAAATACAGAAAATATGCGCCAAATAGGCGCAACAGAAACAAAGAATCCATTCTCTGTATCCATCCACCTACGTCTCACGGAAACATTCGGTCGCTTTTGGTCTGCGATTGAACCCTTTTCCGCTATTTGAGGAAGTGCCACGTAGCCTCGCGTGTAGCCGGCACGAGAGGCCTCATATGAGGGAGATCCGTGGACGTAAATATATATATATATATTTACATATATGTTTATACATATATATATATATATATACATATATGTATATATATATATTTATATGAGATAGCACTATTACTCAGTTACCAATGAATGGTGGAAACATGTACACGAAGTGTAGAGTGATCTACCATGTATAACGGTTGATGCCCTTTTCGTTCAGTCGTACTACAGATGTTGTCCATTTTCTATCGAGGCGTCAGGTGATGAACTGTCCGGTCTTATTTTTTGGTATTCTTATCGTCATCAGAATGTATTAGTAGTCGACAGCTTGTTTTAACTTAATAAGTATTTTAAGACCAATACAATTTAATATTTTGTCATATTTTTCGACGAAATTATTGACAACTATCTAGGTATGTAAGTAAAATATTGGTTCAAATGCGCGCCAGAGAAACGATCGAACGCTTTGATGTCCAGTTTCGTGAATTAATGCTCAATTTCCGCGAGGTTTGTTATACGACGCTTTAGAGCGTGTTTTATATAACGAGTTTGAACTACGTTTACCACACAAGAGTTACCAGTTTTTTCTCCACCTTTTTGCATTTTATGACTGAGATCGGATCGGCTTAGTGTTGCAGCTGCTGTTACTGTTAAGAACACTGCATACTGTCTGAACTCAACGAACTCAGTAACTGCGAGGCGAATTTTCGTACTTCTCTAGTTTATAAATTTCTAGTTTATAGATTACAAAATCGATATTATATGGATCGCTAAACACTCGCCAATTCGAAGAAATCAGCGTAAACAATGCAGCGTGGAATAGCCATAAAAGAGCGTTGAGACGTTAGCTGAACACAAAATGAGACAAAGTTCTTGTAGAAATCATGGAGAGAATTTTTCAAATATGAAGAACACATTTGCAAAACTCGAACTTTTAAAACCGCTTAATTTTCAGCATACAGGGGTATGGCCTCGTCACGTTGTTATTTTGCGAGACGGGGTGAGCGATTCTGAGATGATACGGACCGCTTCAGTAGAGTTGTACTGTGTAAGGTATGAACTGATCTTATTCACTCGCGCTGCCTTTATTTAGGACTAAAACAAATTATATGCAATGTGAAAGAAATTTTCGAATGAAAATCCAGCTTAGGAAAGGAGGTCTGCTTCCCTCCAGGGTCGGCGCTTTACTGCCGGGTTTACCCGGAAACATATGAACACTGACTTAATGCATCAGTAGTCCATTTCAAATCACTGCATAAGTCAATTCTGCGTTCAGCCACCTTTACGATATTTAACACGTAGTGAGCGACATGGGTGGATATCTACTTATTTTCGTGGCGGCATTTCATCGTACCGCATACAAGTTTTTCGTTGCACTTTTTGATCACCAGTCGGTAGGTTATGGAGTGCAAATCATCATCCTGGGAACCGGCTCTGAAGACACATTCTGTATAGTTAGTAAATGGTAAAAAAGACAAAAAACTGCTTTTTGGGCGAGTTCAGTTGGCGACCTAATGAATATTGCTGGTGTAGAGATCGTCCGCTAGAGAGACTTCTGTCGTTTAACGTGATAGAGCCATCTTTTAGCTGCGAAAAGATAGTAGGCCATTGAAAAATCTTTTGTAAGTAGTTTGTAGAGTACATCATTGTACTCTATGCCATCAAAGAGATTCATCTGTGGAAAGGCTTGTCGTTCTTCTATATGTTTCCTCTCTAGTGTGGTTTACTTCGAACCCTTGGGCCCATAATATTCAATTAGTGTTGTAAACATTCGGAAAATATTTGTTATATGAAACTCTTACAGTAAAAATTTCTTGTTTACCATTCGAAGTCTTCGCAACCTCAAACTTCTATACCACTTTTATTGACATCACAACCTAAAAGATCAAGAGTAGCACCACTTACAATGTCTACAACCCAACAAGCTATGCATGTAACTTACATTCATTATAGCCAGAAGCCTTTGCACTTTGTGCATTCTCCATATAATTTGCAATCGTAAACTTCTATACTTGACATAATGTGTGGTAACTTTTGAAGAAGTTCTAGGCAGAAATATTGCACTGGCTGCATCTAATGTTCCTATGCTTGGAATGTATACCAGCAGATACTGACTCCTGAATCCGTGCTAGTATTTTATAGTAAGCAATACAACTTTCCATTTTTCGGAGTTCCTTTCAAGACGTGACTAACTGCCTGCGTAATATACATCACCTATCACTTGTTGTCCTACCAATCGGCGACTAACTCGAACAGGCGCAAATAAATCTTCATTTCTTCCTGTCGCATACAAGAATAGCTCAGTGAGTTCTAATAGCTGAGAGACTCGCTCATTACCAAATATTCCTTCCATTCCTTCCTTCTTCGCCCATGTATTACTCTGTGCGACTGCTATACATCAGCTAACTTAAACGCTTACAGCAAATAAAGGGCTCTGAAGAAGGCGAAACCGCCGAGACGTCAGCTATTGTATTCTAATAAATTTTACGATAACAACTTCGTGTCTGCTGGCACTCCACGTAGTAATTCCCATGACCGACTTTCTGTTAACCTCGGCATTAATTGATAATTCAATGTTTTTCATCAATAAGCAGACACGAGGTTGTTAATATAGAATTTATTAGAACACAATTGCTGACGTTTCGGCGGCTTCGCCTTCCTCAGAGCCTGGAAAGGTCAAATTGAGATGCGATCTACTCAGCCAAACACTTTCATAACCCTAGCAGATAAAACTTGATAAATCGATTTGTATTCGCATTAGAAACAGCTTCATTCAAACACCTACCGTTTATTTGTTGTAAGTATTTAAGTTAGTTGGTGGATAGCCGCCGCACAGAGTAATACATGGTCGATAACTGGGTCCATGTCAGATCATTGGATCAGCCTGAGGTATGGCGCTAGGTCACGCGTGATGACAAGACACTCCTCCTTGCGGTTCATTTTTGAATTTTTGTACGCGCAATTGAAGAACCATGTACGCGCACCAAAAACCACACCATGTACGCGCACCAAAAACCACACCATGTACGCGCAATTGAAGAAATGCAAGTCGAAGGAATCTTATTGTGTCCAGTATTTGGAGGAATCCCTTTGGAAGAGAATAGTGGGTGGGTCAATTTTGATTTGTGATTCTATTAGGTCGAATGCTAAAGTAGC
>UYYA01001329.1:0-16058 GCA_900624975.1 Angiostrongylus costaricensis
AATGTTTTTATTATTCGGTGGAAAAGAAAGGTTAAAGTGTTAATGAAGATCAAGCTTTCAAATATACGCCATACTGAACAGAAAGACCACTCGCCGTGATGTTACGTGCGGGACTGGCCCACACGTAACATCACGGCGAGTGGTCTTTCTGTTCAGTATGGCGTATATTTGAAAGCTTGATCTTCATTAACACTTTAACCTTTCTTTTCCACCGAATAATAAAAAGTATTCTAACATAAAGTACATCCAGGCTCTAAGGAAGGCGAAGTAGCCGAAACGTCAGCCATCGATCAATAACATCAAAAACAACGAGAACGACAGCGAAGATCTGTACCAACCTCGCGTCAGCTTAAGAAGATCAGTTTATAAGATCACATAAATAAATACCTTTAGATTGTTCGGCTTAAAAGAGGTTGTCATGCAACTTTTATCCGGTTAACGTTGCGTCGTCTTTGTCTTCTTCAGAGCGTCGATGGTCCGCAGTCGTTGTGGTCTGGTCTCGATGTGGTCTCTTCGTCTTCGTATCGAGTCGAATGTTCTTCAGTGGAACACCCCTTGAATGAGACAACCTCACTTGGCTATGCTACTGCATACAGGACGATTGCTGAATAACTGTCGACTGATAGTGATTTCTTCCCATTTCGGCGACTGATCCTGTAGCAGTCGATGTTACGGTATCTAGCACACAATTGATACTTGATATTTGAACGACCCGTCCTCACTAGTTGTGCGGGCTGCAGCATAATCACCATTTTCCGGAGATTTGCTGATTAAGCCATTGCGGTTCCCTGGAATCCCGAGGACAGCCTGGCCAAAGTCTGCCCCAGATAGTACATAGCGAAATAACAATTAACTAATCCGCCTGTAGATTGTTCAGCTTATGCGAGGTTGGTATGTAACAACATGTAGTCGTCGCTAAAATCGTATTATATTAACAACATGCTGAAGTTTCGAAGGTTGAAAAGCTGAAATCAGCTATTTCCCGAGCACTTAGTAGTGTCAACCACTACTTAGTACGCCGGCCTATCAGCGTCATACTACTAAAGCTCTCGCTCTTTTACACGCTCAGTTGGAAAACTGTCAAATGCAAAAAAAACTCGATTCGTCGCAACTGTAAACAGAATAGGATCTACTGATACATGATGACAACGTTCCTCAAGGGATTACGAGAAGCGTAGGATGTGTTGCAAGACCTACACCACGTATTCAGCTGCATTCAATACCTAGAAAGAATTCGCTGTCATCTTAAGACAAATCTAAAAAACGGTGGAATGTGACACAGTCTGGACAATCGTATCAAACATAAACAAAAACAATTTTACGTAAGTACTTGCTTCACGTAAAAAAAAGGAGAAAAGATGTAGTTGAACACAGAAAATGTTACTCCCATGTTCCTCGTGCGCCTCAGATATTATAACTCCTTTTGCAAAGGTAACACTCTGTTTTGAAGTTTTTGTATTTAGATTTCCGCATACCCGCATAGCGTATTTCTGGTTTAAACACTGATGTTTTGTCACAAACAGCGCCAAATATGATGGAAAGCACCTGTGCAGCATTTTCGCACAATCGGTGCGTGAGTGAAATGTGGTCATAGTTCCATAATATTTGTCTCGTTCCCAACGTTTTTCCCATTGCGAACTATGACTATAGTTCCTTCGTATTTGTTCTTCTTCTCACCGTTTTTACAAGCAGCCGAACTAAAACTGGATCGCCAGTGAATACAAGTTCGGAAAACATCATTAACTTTTCAGTGATTTATGAATTCCGACATAGCTAAATAGTTTCTAAGACCGACTTGCTATTAGTCTCAACATTGATCCGAAACGTGCAGTTTTCCTGATAAGCATACATGATGTATTTATTATATACTATTTTTTTTACACACAAAAGCTGATACCTCTCAACGGTTTGCCGCCTCATCGTGGCTGAGAGGTGTTCCTGGGTATCAGCGGGAGGATTCGTCCCCCCAACAGGGTCTCTCAAGCTGAGAAGGGGTCCGGCTTTTCCATAAGAAAGCCCAGTTAAGAGTAAATCAATACCAGGATCCACCACCGTCCTGGTATCAAACTGGTCGCATGATGGCAAATCTCTCTCTAGTCCACAAGGGCGACGACTGCCTGTAGCGGTGACGATCTGAGCAAACTAGTCAGGCTGTCCTCGGGATTCCAGGGAACCACAATTGCTTAACCAGCAAATCCCGGAAAAATGGTGATTATGTTGGGGCCCGCACAACTAGTGAGGACGGGCCGTTCAAGTATCAAGCAAGTAAAGCTGATAAGTCGTTGGATTTCACATTCTGTAGAGCATTGAAATCACCTAGAATGCCAATCTAGTCAGCCGAACACCTACATAACCCCGACGGAAAGCCACGGTAGCTAGCTAGATTCCCATCATATTGATTGAAAAAAAATCGCTTCTTCGCACCCTCAGCGCTTTCTATGAGTCTCCAAATGACTATTTTACGTGGAGACCAACTACGAAGAGTTCACATGGTTGGGTAAAGCGCCCCTTTCACGTTAAAATCTCATTTAGAGATATTGTGTGAAATTATGTGTGGTAACGAAGCATTCTTTCCTGTGGTCAATTTTTGAATTCTCCGAATTTATCCAAAACGCCTCGAGGGTTTTACGCACTGAGCTTTCCGAATCCTGTGCGAGGATGGGCACTTCTACTTCAAAATCCTTCCCATAATATCGCTGTGTCCTATGCGCACCCAATGGAGTATTTTGTTCAACTTTACACTTACTTGTATAATGCTGAGATATTTGCAAAACTCTGGACCGCAGGTGTTTGCGGTTGGGAACAAACGCGTTATTGTCCTTTATATGGAAGGCCGATAGGAGTCGCCTCCAACAAATACGCTCTATGTCCACTCTGGAAGAGACTGGCAAGCTACCCGTCAGTATACCCAGCCCCCACGTTCAGAGCCCAGCAATCTATACGTGGGTACCAAAAATGCTAAACAGTAAAGGAAACGGGCCTCATTCCCCTGACCCCGAAAGAGTCCCCAATTTCGCAGCGTTGGGTAGGGCGAGCACGGAGAGGCTGCTAAAATCTCAGGACCAATGGAAGCTGCCTGGATTTCAAAGAACTATGGTGACGATCTGTACCTACAATGCACGTACACTTGCATCCGAGTCCTCGACAGAAGACCTGTTCATGCAAGCAAGAAGGATAAAGTACGACGTCATCGGCCTGGCCGAGACGAGGCGAGGCCGCCCATTCTACACCGTCTATGACACCGCAGAAGAACTGTTGCTCGGAACATGCGACAGTAGAGGAGTCAGCGGCATCGGCGTTCTCGTCAACACGAGTTTGTTCATGAACATCGATTCATTCGAACAACTTACAACCCGAATCGGACACTTACCATTAAGAAGACGTGGATCAATACCGGCTTTGACAATATTCGTCGTTTACGCGCCGACATCAAACTATGACGAAGCAGTTGGAGCGTTCTATATGGACTTGGAGGGGCTATACGTAGAAAACCACACATTCTTCAAGGTCATCATTGGAGATTTCAACGCCAAGACTGAACCAAAAAGAACGTCACACTGGCACCCACGGATTAGAATGGGACGAACAGGGTGAGCGGCTATCTGAGTTTATCATGACGACCAAGACCATCCATGGTAACTCGCAATTCCAGAAATCCCACTCTCAACACTGGTCGTCGGAGTCTCCCAATGGAGAGTACTACAACGAGATAGATCACATCATAGTAAATAGAAGGTTTTGCCTAACCGATGTCGCTGTTGTTCCAAAATTCTACATGGGATCAGACCACCATCTCCTTCATGCAAGATTCTATTTCTCGCGGAAAGGAGAAAAAGCCGCTAAATTTCAAAACCGAAGTTCCAGAACTACCACAAACTGGGACTTATTCAATTCATTAGTCGGCTGTTGGGAAGATGCCATTGTCGATAACATCGACGAAGAATACGATCGGCTCATTCAAAATCTTCACGTTAGCGCTATGAAAGCTGAGAGTTCGAAAGTCACCAAGGCGTTTGTCTCCAGAAACACTCGATCAGATACACCAGCGCGGAATCGCACAAGCTGCAGTCAACCACAAACTGATGTCCGAACTGAACTTACAAAACAATGCAGACAGGGGATAAAATAAGATCTTAGAGAGCGAAGAGAAGCAGCAATGGTCGAAGCTGCAGAGGCTGGGCATTCGCAAAGCCTACCGAAGCTTCGCCAATTGCAAGACCAAGATGATTGCACTCCGACGCCCAAACGGAACAGTTACAGCGTCCAGAAAGGCAATGAAGAAAATCATTCACGAATACTACTGAAATTTCTTCGATAGCCATATGTTGCACCACCGGTTCTTCCTCCCGAAATCCGACATGCCATTTCGTCGGTGAAAAATCGAAGAACACCAGGTCCGGACAGGATAGGACCAGAACATCTGAAGAACCTTCTGCCAGTCCTCGTAAACACACTTGCTCGGCTCTTCACACGTTACACGTATGAACGCAAGGTCCCTACTTAGTGGAAGACCAGCAAGACCGTGCTATTGAAGAAGGGTGACCTACACGATATCGGCAACTATCGCCCAATCTGCCTGCTGACTGTTGTCTACAAACTTTTCACTCGAGTCATCTTAAACAGGATTGATAGAACACTGGGCAAAGGACAGCCATGTGAGCTAGCAGGGTTTCGAAAAGGATTTGGTACAATAGACCACATCCACACGATAACAAGGCTCATTGCAGTATCGCGAGGGTACAAAAGACCGCTCTGTCTCACCTTCATTGATTTAAAGAGGGCCTTTGACTTAATTGAAATAGAAGCAGTCATAGAAGCCCTTTATAGTCAAGGAGTCCCTACACAGTACATAAAGATTCTTCGTGAGCTGTACAAAAATTTCACAACCAAGATATCACCATTCTACAACGATATTAACATTGACATCAAAAGAGAGTTAGGCAAGGCAATACCATCTTGCCAGAATCATTCACTGCCACCCTTCAGAACATCATGGGAGCATTGGAATGGGATAATATGGCAGTGAAAATCGATGGTCGGCAATTACATCATCTTGGTTTTGGTGATAACATCGTCCTTATAACACCAAACAGTAAATAGGACGTTTTGCCTAACCTACGGGGCTGCACGATACCTGCCTGAATGCATGGTCCCCATTCAAAGCAAGATCGGTAGGACCGTGCTATTGTTCAAGAATGGTGACCTTCACGATATCGACAACTACCGCCCAATCTGCTTACTTTCTGCAGTCTATAAACTTTTCACTGTAGTCATCGTAAACATAATTGATAGAACACTCGACGAAGGATGGCTATGTGAGCAAACAGAGTTTCGAAAAGGATTCGGTACAATGGTCCATATCCACACGATAACAAGACTCGCTGAAGGATTGCGAGAGTAAAAGAGATGCTCTATTTCACTTTCATCTATTTAAAGAAGGCTCTTGACTCAGATGAGTTAAAAGCAGTCATTGAAGCCCTGGACAGTCAAGGAGTACCTACTCAGAACATATTCTTCGTTAGCTGTATAAAAACTTCGCAACCAGGATATTCTACAACGATGTTAATATCATTGTCAAAAGAGGATTTAGGAATGGGGATACCACTTCGCCAAAATTACTTATCGCTGCCTTCGTGAACTTCATGCGAAGGCTGGCATAGGACATCAGTCAATGGTCAGCAATTATACCATCTTCGCTTTGCTGATGACATCGTTCTTATAACTACAAACAGTAGCCATGTGGGATGATAGCTTCCTGACTTTGATAGAGACTGTGAAAAGATTGGTCTTCGACTAAATCTCACAGAAACGAAGTTCATGAGGAACGGATTGGTTTTGTACGCCCCATTCACGCTCAGCAGAGCAAATATCTCCGAATGCTACAGTTATGTCTATCTAGGTGAATGTATTTGTCAAGAACTTGATTGCTGCGTGAGCAGAATGAAAGATCACTCAGCGTTCTTGAACGCGCAGTTGAAAGTACGATACTAGGAGTATCCCATGTCACACAAGTGAGGAAAGGGATCTGAAACTCTGACCTGCGTCAACGATCAAAAATCAAAGGTGCCGTTCTATACGTCAAACGGTCGAAGATAAGCTGTGCACCATTCTACAGCGATATTAACATTGACGTCAAAAGAGAGTTAAGCAAGGCAATACCATCTTGCCAGAATCATTCACTGCTACCCTTCAGAATGTCATGGGAGAATTGGAATGGGATAATATGGCAGTGAAAATCGATGGTCGGCAATTACATCATCTTGGTTTTGGTGATAACATCGTCCTTATAACACCAAACATTAGCCAAGCGGAACATATGCTTGCCGACTTTGACAAAGCCTATGGAAAGATTGGTCTTCGAATAAATCTCACGAAAACGATGTTCACGAAGAAAAAGGATTGGTTTCGTATGCTGCATTCACGCTCAACGGAAGGAATATTTCCGATTGCTCCAGTTATGTCTATCTAGGTCAGGAGATCAATTTGATGAGAGACTTAGCTCCAGAGCTGAGCAGAAGGAAACGAGCAGCTGGGGAGCTTTCAAGAGCATCGAGGATATAGTGAAGAGGACAAAGAACACCCGACTTCGTACCCACCTTTTCTACTCAGCGGTACTTCCTGCCCTAACGTATGTGTCAGAAACCTGTTCGATTCGTAAGCAGGACGAAAGATTACTCAGCGGTATCGAACACGCCGTCGAAAAGGCGATGCTATGAGTATCCCGTGTCACACAAGTAAGGGAAGGGATCTGATGCTCCGACCTGCATCAACGATCAAAAATCAAAGATGCCGTTCTGTACGCCAAACAGTCGAAGATAACGTGGGCCGAACACGTAATGCGTATGAATGACAACCGATGGACAAGAACCGTTAGTGACTGGATTGCTCGGGATGTCAAACGTAGCAAGAAGACGACTGACGCGATGGTCAGAGTTCTTCACGAGGAGCCTAGAAGAAACATATGATGCTCGACGAGTCCCTAGAGCGAACAGAACCCACTGGGCAACTCTTGCGCGCGACAGGGAAAAATAAAATTTACCGGCGCCCGCTCGAGTTACTCGACGATTAAAGGGACTACAGGTTATAGATGTGATGAGCATATCTGTCACCTACATCTGCCAATCAAATGTGTTAAAATGAATTGCGATCACCACTATGCATCTTGCGTTCCAACTGCTATCGGCATAACTTCTTTTCATATATGTCCCTGAAATTCGGATATTCGAGAATGTATGGCTATAGTTCAGAGATCTTCCTGTTTAACAGTAGTCAATACAGCGGTATCAATGCCGTTCATTACGACCAACGCGTTGGTTCAACGCAGCACTTGCCCTACCACGTCTTCTATCCCAACGGAGTCAGCAAGTTGGTACCAGACCTGCTCGTGAGGACAGCAGCACTGACTTGATGCTTCAGTATACTATCGCAAGTCATTGTATAGACCAGATGCGCATTCAGTAACCTCTAATGATGATCGATGATGTCTAATGTATAGCGCAAGGATCGATCACCGCCAAATATTTTACACTTTATTTAGCATGCTTATCAGCGTAATTACACAAGAACCATATTTTATGCGGTTTCCTTCACAGTCGTGCCATCTAATCACGGAACAATACTGGCAAACGCTGTAATTGGCAACCATGTGGAAGGTTCCATAGAGATCAGCATGCAGAACAACTACAACGAGGACCCCGATGTGCACTAATGTAATGTGGTCTCCAACAACTTATTATCCTTTTATGAGAAGTTTGCGGGTACCTGGAGGGGACTGTGGATCACAGAAATCGTTTTTCAAAGTAGCTGTAACTGATTCTAACATAAACATACGGGATTTGCTGATGGCAAAATAGATCAATAGAACTGATCAATAGAACTAGCTGAGAAACAGGCAAAACGAAGGACCCGGATGGTGTGATGGTGAAGTGCGCTACTCCCCGGTAAGGACAATAGCGCGCGTTCGTTCCCCACCGCATACACCTGCGGTCCGGAGTTTTGCAAATATCTCAGCATTATATACGAGTTATATACGGGATCATATTTGTTCAAAACGCACCATTTGCACGTTTATGGTAACACGCTAAAGAAACAAAACTATACTGTTCAAAATTCCTCCGCAGAGGATAATTTCGTTGAAAGGACTACCCCTTGAGAAGTCGTTTTCAGCACTCAACATTTCGTTTAATCAATGGGTTAAAGAAATGTCATTCAAGAGAAGCGATGCTTAAAGAGCCCAGTGATTCACCACAGGAAGGGATAGGTTAACAGATAAACTAGAAAATCGAATTTATGAGAAATTTTTGGTGAAATTGGAACAAGTGGAATGTCCTCCAAACACCGACGAAATGTCTCATATCTACCTAGCTTGTCGAATGAACATGAAGGATAAATTAATGAGCAACGACCAAAAATTAGAAAACTGTTTGAGCGGCCTTCACATGAAAGTCTTCGACCGATTAGAGAATTCAGACCTTCGCGATGACATGTTCGTTTCGAGATTCCTAAGCCCAACCGTGTTACTTGCCCTACGAACTATCCAGAAAACACCTGAAATGTTACCTGAAGCCCGCCAAGATGTTTTCCTGGTCCACCCATTATCGATCCCAACTTTGGAATTCAAAGTTGTGGCTTGTATTCCACCTTCTAGTTTAATGCGCCGTAATATCCAATATAACCAAGGTAAACTAATAAGTGTCATAGAGGAGAACGATGATCACGTTCCAAGACAAGTGTCTTCAATGGAGACCACTTGCAAATTAGATAAGCGTATTTGTCGCGACCACGATGGTAAGGATTCGTCGCCGAAAACACATCTTCCTCTGATCCACATCGTGGTGAAGACCTGGATACGCCCTTGCAAGGTTGCGTCACGACTCCAGGGACGACCAAGTTGCACGAGTAGGCCAGCCTCAGTACCCCTCACACTGGGTGCTCCCGTCTATGACGTCAGGCGGTGAACCGGTGAGACGCTAGAAAATCTCGGGTTACGCAGGACGTCATTGGAACCGGATCTGAAGAACATACGCACGACACGCCATGGACATTGTTTCTTACTATGCATGTATAATGCCAAAACACTCTACACACACGCCGATCTTCACGCCCTTCTTGTAGCCGCAGATCGCATTAAATTTCATGTGATCGCATTACAGGAAACAAAGATCAAAAGATCGACATACGCCAATTAAACAGCGGGACCCTTGTGATCCGTGGAGAAAAGGTCCTGTCACGAAATGTCGGTGGCGTAGGCTTTGTCGTCCACCCGTCCATTGTCCATCTCGTCAACTCATACGTGATCCTTTCCCCTCGCATGGCTGTCCTCCGTCTTCAACTGTCGCATTATAAGAAGATCACTATCATCAACTGCTACTCACCGACCGATGCATCTGATGGGTACGAAATAAATGCGCTCTACTATCAGTTGAAGGAACTCATCCGCAATGATAGAGCATATCATAAATTTGTTGTTGGAGACTTCAACGCCAGAATAGGAAAGGCCAACGAGAGGGAATACAGAGTCGGAAATTTTGGATTAGGAAAAGGAAATGAGAATGGGAACCTTCTCGCAGGACTCCTGTTAGCAGCACGTCTCTTCCATGGAAACTCGTTTTTCCAGAAGAAAGAAAGCCACCGCTGGGTATGGGAGTCTTCTAACGGCAGGACTCATGCGGAGTTCGACCATATTCTGACAAACAGAAGATGGTGCCTATTTAAAACATCGGTAGTCCCGTCATTCTGTACAGGTTCCGATCACCGCCTTCTTCGCGCGAAGATTCGATTCAGCCACAAGCCGGAAAAGAACTCTCTTCTTCGACCACGAGGAAATCTAGTTGTATAAGGCGAGAACATTCTGAACGAATTCCTGTCCAAACGTGACTGGCAGATTAAAGAATACCTGACCGAAGACTACGAGCTGCTTGACGAAGGACTGAAAAACTGTGCCGAATTTGCCTCAGTTCCTCAAGCAAGAAGATCGGATCGCATCTCCATGACTACTAGGTGTTGCTCGAAAAGAGAAGGAAACTGAAGCTTGATCCTACTGCAACACGTTTTACATGGCTGGTAATAAATGCCAGCAGCAGAAGAGCTTTGCAGGAAGATCTACATCGGCACAAGCAAAAGAAAATACTGGAAGGAGCAGAGAAAAGATGCAGTCTGAAAAAATGCCGTCGGAACTTATGTGATTATACTGTTCCACTGTCAGTGCTGATGAACGAAGATGGGATCGTCAAAACTTCCGCTGTGATATGGAATTAATAGCGGAAGCGTTCTACACCAACCTTTTCCGCTCCACAATCCCCGTCCCGGGCCATAATATCCCCGCTGGAAAAAAACCACCTGGAATTCTTCCGTCGGAGGTTCGAGTTGCAATAGGATGCATGAAAACAGGCACAGCTCCAGGGCCCGATAATATCACTGCCGATTTCCTTAGAGCTGGAGGCCACAATTTACATCTACTTCTCACAGATCATATGACAGACTACCTTCAAAAGGAAAAAATCCCAGACCAGTGGAGGACGTCGCGCACGGTCATCCTGCCCAAGAAAGGAGACCGAAGAAATCTTCATAAATATTGTCCCATATGCTTGTTAAATGTACTCTACAAGCTGTTCACGAAGATTATTCTTTCGCGCATATCAAGGACATTGGATGGGGCGCAACCAGTCGAGCAAGCAGGATTTCGAAAAGGATTTTGCTGCATGCGCCACATCAACACCGTGTCCAGGGTAGTCGAAGCTTGTCGGGAACACCACTTGCCTTTAGTCCTAACCTTTCTCGACTATGAGAAAGCGTTTGGCAATGTCGAAACGAATGCAATCCTATCAGCGCTCGTCGACCAAGAAGTGGACCCGTCCTACATAAGAACTCTGTCCGACTTTTATCGGAGCTCCACTACGAAAATACTGCTTTTCCAGCGACCTCTTACATTACGCATAGGAAAAGAGGTTCGACAGGGAGACACAATATCGCCAAAGCTCTTCAGCACCGCACTACAGCGGATAATGAAGTACTTGATTGGGACGAGAAAGGCATACGTATTGATGGAAAATTCCTATCAAACCTTCGTTTTGCCGATGATATTGTCACATTGCAGAGACCACCTCGTACGTTTACCTTGGGCGATCAATGAATATAGGAAACAACATGAAGGAAGAACTAGATAGAAGAAGGAGAGCAGTTTGGGCCTTATTCGATCTTCTCAAAGAAGCCACCAACCAGCTGAAGGATCCGAAAATCTGCCCTCATCTCTTTGATTCTACGGTCCTCCCAGCCCTCTGTTATGGTACAGAGACTTGGGTTGATACTTTAGCTACGTCAAGAATGCTTCGCACTACTCACAGAGCGCTGGGGCGATGTCTTCTGAAATATAACCGGCACTCCCAATGTGTAGCCAGAATCGAAATCTGTCACATCTTCGAGATCCAGGAGAATATACATCGACAGCGAAACATAAGTAGGCCGGTCACATAATGAGAAGAACAGACGACAGGTGGACGAAAGAAACAGTAGAGCGGACTCCAAGAGAATGCAAACGTCCACCTGGGCGACCACCTACACGTTGTGCGGACGTGTTCGTGAACAAAGTTAATTAGCTGTCCCCGCAGCTACAGTTGTTTTACAGATCATGGTATGATGAGACTCGCAAGTGCTACCATGTTCGAACAAGACCACCACCATGAACTACGATTGCGAGAGAAAGGAACGAATGGCATATGTGCTGGGGTCCGCACAGTTCGTGAAGACGGACCGTCCAAGTAAGGAAGGAAGTAAGTACGATGGTAGTTGCAGGATGACTCCAAAAATTGCTGACACTATGATACACACGCGGTACAAATCAGTGAACCATGGTCGAGAAAGATTGAAACGAGATCATATTGGGGTGGGGACGTGCTGTTCTTATGCATACGTCGTCTAAGTAGTTGAACGCTTAGATTCTTCTTCTTCATGGGAGAGTTTTCATAATGTGTTTGAAGTTGAGAATCGTCGTACCTTTTCGTTGATATCCTCTTGTTTGCGATAGATAGTGTGCCGTTTTGGGCGGTCTTTGTCTGAAAAAGACGAAATGACATATGCTTTTGAAGAAAAGTTGACCTTTCACTTTTTCTTACTACCATATACAGATATTATTCTGATACTAACGGAGCGACATATTCGCAAAGGTGCATCATATTCGCAACACGCTGTAATTGGATACTAGGATAATCGGCCTTCCTTGGTTGTGCGAGCCCCACCATAATTTCCATTCGCGATATTTGGTGGTTTGGCCATTTTGGCTAGCCGGAGTCCTACGGTCAGCTTAGCTAAATCCTTTCTCAGTTCGTCGCCACCCCAGCCAGTGGCTGTTCTTGTGGATTAGAGGGAGACTTGCCATCATACGACTAGTTTGATGCCAGGACGGCCGTGATTCCTGGCATTGGTTTGCTCTTCGCTGGGCTTCCTGATGGAAACGCCGGATTTCTGGTCTAACCCGACGACTTAGCAGTAACTGGTAACTTTCCGTTCACGAGAAACTGCAACTAGTATTACTCATTGCGGTATAATTCTAATCGTCTAGAAATGCTTCTCGAGATTGAATAGATCGTCTGGTTCCTCCACAGATCTGTAGTTCTAGAGGTCTAAGGTCGTAAAGAATTTGCTACTATCGATTCCGTGTAATTGATTACTCCTGCGCACTGCACGACAGACACATGTGCCGAATGATTGCAGCAAATGTCATCATTAATAGCGCTCAACCAGACGTTAAGATTGGACACTAATCAACGCCATGCGTACAAAATGTCACCACTTCAATGATGCCTTTTGTTGATAAAAGTTTATCAACCTATCGATGAAACATGTCATTTCGACAAAAGTGGTTAGAGTCTTACAAGCAACTGAATTACCGTGCAAAGTGACGAATCCAGTTATATTCTAACCCACAGTCTTTGCAAAAATAAGGAAGATTATCTTGTTCTAATAGGGGAGAGCTTAAGGGCGCGTGTGGCGCAGTGGTCGAAGGCGCCCTGCAAAACACGTGGAATCGATTCCGGTGCACATAGCCGACCAAGCCTTCCATTCCTCCGGGGTTGGTAAATTGGTACCAGCACTGGTCCAATACATCGGTAGGCCACCGCGAGTCATTGTAAAGGTTGAATATGCATTCAATCACCTCCAAACGATGTTTAATGAAGTCGAATGCATGACGCATCCCTTACGGATTGATCATCGCCTAGAGGTTATCCTTTCTTAATAGTGGTGCACGACCAACCGACTGGTCACGTGTAGTAGTCATAGGATGCACTCAATTCACATAAGTGTACATATGATACTTTGTATTGCACCGTAATATTGTTGTATTCGTCGATGTATTTCATAGTTGATGTCACAATGTTTATTTGATATGCCTTAAAAAGGATGATGAGAAGCAAAGTATACATTGCGAAATCTGCACCATTCATGTATTTTCCTTCGCAATTCAGGTCTAGAAGGAATTCACCAGCATCTTAACACAGATGTGAAAGATCGGTAGAACGCAGCACAAGTTGAGCAATCTCACCAAAACGGAAGGGATTTCAGTGTTGGAGGTTAAGGTAGCAGCAGAGATCTTCATCTCTGAATTGTGAGGCAACTGTAAAAGTATACTCAACTAAATTGAAGCGCACCTTGCGGTGCCGAGCAAAACAAAGCACTTCTGTTCTACCCAACAACGACGCTCTCCTTTGTTATCGAATTTACTGATTTCCTCTTCTCTCAGCACAATTTAACGTGTTACTTCATATTTTTTGTCAAAAATTTAAAATGGGATATATTGCTCAATTAGAGACTTAATCACGCCGTTGACCAGTTGAAGCCAAGTTTTTCGTGGAAAATGAAGAATTGAGTAAGGCTTTGATTGAAATGTAAACTTACGGAGGCTTGTACTTGGCGTTGCCGCTTGTTCTCTACACTTCGTTACGGCCTGAAGCAATCTTCGAAATCATTTGCCTATGAAATATATATATATATATATATTTGTAAGCCCACCTCCCTATACTGATTTGTGACATTCATGAATTCCTTCCAGGCATTTTCCAAATCACTTCTAGTATCACATGACTGCTCCTTGGTTTTTTCCAGGTGGCATTCTCTTTCCACCTGCTTCAATCTCTTATCGGTAGCCATTCTCAAGATGGTGTCTGGCGAACACTAAAACGAAAAAATTAATGTATTTGTATTTCAAAAACCGACTTTCCTTTAACTTCGGACATGAGTAATTAACTTGTACTCTTTGATTGATAGGCTAATACAAAGTTGGTAACAAGCCTTATTCAGGTAATGTTTCAACGTCTTTGTCTTAGCTATCTTCGTTCTCTTATCAAAGAAAGAATAGATATTGGTTGGCCATGCCGAGGTTAAAGGAAAGTTTTTGAAATATTGACTCGCTACATGCTAGGTGACATTGATACCACCTTCTACAGGATGGATTGTCCAGAGAAAACACGTTGTTATCAACGGACAATCACTATCACCAGCAACTCTCCTGCACAAAGGGCGTCGTCGAGTGAGACTGCCTCATTGCAGCGGTGCTCCACTGACTTAGGTTCTACTCGCTTCGACGACGAAGACACCACATGGAGAACATGAACGGCTGTGGACCATAGACTCGGATGATCGACTGTGACGAAGACGAAGACGTGGAAACGCTATCCGAATAAACCTTTTCAGCTTCGTCTTAGCTCATCAATGAAAGAATACATAACGAATTTATGTCCCAGATTTCTATCCGAAAAGTTTTGTTATCTATTTTTTCCGGCCTATCTATGTCTTTTTCTATTCTTGTCAATTAAATATTTCTATGAGCAATAGCTGAGAAGCCTCGATTCGATGCGATTAAAATCTTGTTTTAGCATATTCATTGCAGTCAACTTAACCTTTCCAGTCTCTGAAAAAGGTGACATCCGTCGCACTGTCAGCTTCTTTGTAATAATAATGAAGAATAGAGTAACATCTCGTGTCAGCTCAAAAAGAATATGTAGAATTCTTTGATAAATGCCGAGGATTATGTAAACTCGGCTGTGAGAGACCTCAGTTAAAAACCATGCATTGAGCTTTCTCTGTTGCTACGATGTAACCAGATAATGAATTGCAGTGGAATTGAAATAAGGGACGGTTATGGATACTGTATACGTCGGTGAAAATATTCCTTATTTCTTTGATCATGGAGTGGTATGAGCGGATGCCAAAAGTTCCCAGTCCTCCCTACAAACTGTAAGCGATGCCAAATGAGTTCTACCTGACGAAAACACACAAACCTCATCAAATTATATCTTCAAACCCTTCGAGAGGAAATCTAATCATCGGCCAGGTGATCATCCTGCTTTGTGGTTCGCAGCAGGTTCACTAAATCTGGAGTATGCGGCAGTATCTCTAATCTTTGACTTTCCATGTACGTCGGAATCTTTGAGCCACTCGCTTAGTTTCCTGATATAAGATACTTCAGAAGTGACCCTGTTGTTGACACATTCGCTAACCACACATTTACATCGTATACAGAGCGCCCAAGTATTCACTGAGTAAATGACAGCAGGGCGAACTTTAGAATCAAAGATCAGAGTCTATGGTCTTGTTCGCTGCATTCGTAAGTGGTTCGCGACGTAATTGCAAACTCTTGAGGTAAGTCGCCTCCTTCTGCTTAAATTTGTAACTAAATCTTCCATTACTTCAACATTCCTCACATACACATCGTTTCTTTTTATATTGGGCCGAAGACACGAACCCTCAAATTTTGCCTGCTTTTACTACTCTTTTTTCCTTATGATTTTCGCTATTTACCTGCGTCACCTGTCGTCCCGTTGGTCGTCGAGTGACTCGAGTGGGAGCCAGTAAATCTTTCATTTGTCCCTGTCGTGTAAGAGTAGCCCGGTGGATTCTGCTCGCACTAGCAACTCCTTTGAGTATCACGTTTTTCTGCTAAGGATTTCGTAAAAAACTGTGACCCAGTGGACTACCTACAGCACTTTTGACATCCCGAGCAATCCAGTCACTAACGGTTCTTGTCCATCGGTTGTCATTCATACGCATTACGTGTTCGGCCCACG
>UYYA01001330.1:0-16057 GCA_900624975.1 Angiostrongylus costaricensis
TTGACCTTTCCAGGCTCTGAAGAAGGCGAAATCCGCCGAAACGTCAACTTAATCGTGAACAAAGAATAGTAACACCTCGCTTTTGCTCAACAAAAATACGAAGAAAATCACTTGATCAATGCCGAGGTTAATAGAAAGTCGGTCGTGGCTGTTCTGTTTCATTTTCACCGTTCTAAAAATTTTCGATGATGTCAAGATATAAGCGCTCGTGGAAGCACTGAACAACCAGAGCACCACTACTTTGGATCCTTCTCAAGCTATATACGGATTTAACACCAAGAATATCACCATTCTACAACGATGTTAACAACGATATCTCACTAATTTAATTTACAGCTACCCTCGAAAACATCAAGCGACAATTAGAGTGGGGAAAAAGAGAGATTGAAATTCAGTGGTCGGCAATAAAGCTGGCATTCGCTTCGCTCCCTTACAATCGGCATCTATGAAGTTGGCCAGATTCATACGTAAGGGTCTTTATGAATAATATTCAGTACTTCACGAATACTATCCCGATGTGAATATCGCTGCTTGATGTGAAAAGGTGGACCCATCTGACAGATTCCTGCATTAGAAGACGTTTGTCAGCTTTTGGAGTTCATTTTACTGTTCCCGTATATTTCTCGTTTTCATTATAAGACTAGCTCAACTGTTTAGCCTCGATGAATATCCTCTTATAACTTAAAAATAGAACATTTTTCGAAGTTATTCTGCTGCGATGTCTTGGGAATCGTTGACATCTCTGAAGACACCAATCTAACGCACTATAGTTGATGCTTAAGACTGCTAACACAGATTCGATGTGAACTCAACTCAGCTGCAAATCACAAGGCTATGAAGAATGCTCTGTTGACGTTTCTATATGAGGTCCAAATTCGATTCTCAAATTCTTCTATAGCTTCCGTATAGTTTGCTATGTTAAATGAGCGTCATAAGCGTACATTGAAGGAAATCTCCATAATCGGTGGGTTAACTGTCTGGAACCGTTCTTCGTTGTGCCATGGTTTTTTCAATAGCTGAATTTTTTTCGATCCATTCACAATTTCCGTGTTTCCCGGCTTTACCGAGCTTTTTGTTGAACCTGCTATACTTCATTTCCACTTTTCATTAACGAAACGGATGTTCGCATGCAATCGAAGACCTTATTACCCAATGTGATACGGCTGTGAACAGCACAACTAGATTTCCTTTAGAAATTTGGCATGGCACCAATGGAATAGTGGCATTTATGTAGTGCACTTGCAACGACGTTCTCATGAACGAAGAGTCTACTCCTTAGTAAACATGCGCTGGTATGCTGGTACCCTCTTTAACGCTGCTGTCTTATCCATGAAGCACAATCCTTGCTTATACAGCTGGTTAGGATTTAACCATTATTAACAGTTCGTAAAGCACGATGAACAGGCAAATTGGTCAGTATTGGTTATGGTCCTTTCAGCCACCAATCTTGAGCACAATTAAAATACCCGAAGTATTGGAATGATTTGAGATAGTTTCAGTTCTGACAAATGCTGTCATATAGGTTGAGAGAAGTATGCATGGTTCGTTGTTTTGAATTCGATAAAAATCTGTCGCAATATCAACCTCGAGTTGCATCATTTTCAACGATCTTGATCGTAACTCCGACTGTAGACGAATGAATCTGGACAAGGTTTCTTCTCAGCGAGAACTCTAGTGTTCGGTAAGGACGTCACAGAGTGGAAAAATTTGGAAGAACACTCGGCCTTTCTTCTCCACGTTATGAGGTGGGTGCCTCATTTGCTCAATTAGCTCCTTTGCACTCACTCCCAAGCCTGAGTCGCACTATGTTTTCGAAATATAACTACTGTTTCTGTGACCAGTTTCTCCCAACAATTTACCGTCTAATCGTAGCTGGTATGTGCTACTAGGTGCAGGACTGCGATATAGAGCGGTGTGATTCATCCACACAGCAGGGTCACCCAAGCTACGAAAGAGGCAGGAGTTTTTATTAGGAAGACCGGCTAACAGTATACCAATTACCGAGACCCACCACCGTCCTAATGGCAGACTTTGGCCAGGCTGACCTCGGCACCCCAGAAAACGACAGTAGCTAAGCCAGTAAAACTCCGAAAAGACGTAAATTATGGTGGCGCCCGCACAACCAGTGAAGACGAGCCACTCAAGTATCCAAGTAGCCTGTTCAGCGAGATTTATGCCACAGATCGCCTAAGGGTTTACTTAAGCTATGCTAATTCCGATAATACCAAGTCTCAGAGCCCACTTTCAAATTATACCTCTTTCGCTTGCGAGAATCTTATCACTCTCGTGATACCGATCATTATATGTAAGGGTACACATCGAAGTGAGGAGTTTGCATCGTCCTTCATAATAACAACACCTGCCTTCATTTTACAGAAGGCGTCACCGTATTCCCATATACAAGGTTTATATCTTCGCGATATATGCACACAAAACAAAGTGAGACTGCACCTTCGAAACTTAGTGATCTTCATTGTTGATAAAAGTATTAAGGAGCTTTTCGACAAATCCACGCAAAAATATTACTTGCAATAGCTTTCTGTTTTTCAACGATTTCTCCGCTTCAACCGTTTTCCGCCCATGATCCATTTCATCCGCAACTATCTGATCATTTTTTGTCCAGCTCTAAAATACAACTTTGTGTTGATAATAGTAAAACAGAGACATTTCCAAAATAATATGACAATCCACACCTCTCTCAGTCTTACCGTTTTGTTAAAACGTCGCGCTAGTTGTTCAATGCGTTTCTGTTTGCAATAAAACGGAGTAACCAACAGCGTAAATTAAGGATAACCAGGATTTGTATGGATAACCAATAATTGAATACCTCTGGAACTCTGTGATAACTACCAACTGACGGTCAATCTCTGCTCAATCCGATTTCTCCCAAGTAATTTCAATATCGTGCATCACCAACTCTGAACTAAAACACTTAATGAACATTAGCCATTTCAATACTGAAACAAAGCAATTACAACAAAACCGAAAGTACCTCGAGAACCATACTGCCTTTTACCCATAGTTTCTCTTTTTGCTTGAGTAATAAAAAAACAAAGCCACCTCGATTTCTCCTTTCTCCTTAGACCTTTACGACCACATGCACACAGAAAACATCTTCAGCGAACTTTGGTTCTAAAATTACAAGGTAAAACTGCATGAATATATCATATAATAGTAGGGCATGCTTCCTAGTACTATTTAATACCATCGTCTCTAATTTACCACATAAAAAACCCCTTACCAAAAGACATTTAACTGAAAAAAGTGAACATCTGTGGACAACCTCCACAGTGCGCTAACATCATTCGTACTGAAGTCTCAAACAAAGGTCATAAAGTTTATTCGAAAAACCCTTTAAAAAACCACTTCGGTGGTTTCTTAATGGTGAGGAATTGATTAAACTTGCCGAGCTCTTCTCTTATGCCATCCAGAAATGGGAGGCTTATGCATTCATAACAAACGCGACATGTTTCCTAATATTGCGCAAAAGCATGTGTTAAATAAGTACACATAGAAAATAGAACTAGACCGCCTACACTCAAGTTGTCCGATTGTCTCATAACTCCATATCACTGCTGACCAATTTCCCGACGATCCACAAATAAAATGATTTCTTCTGCTCAAACAGTACGTCGGTTTACTATGTTACTCATGAAGTTCAATGTAAAACACATTGTACGGTCTATTGCCCTCACATCTTAACGATTACCTTCATCAGTAGTAATTAGAAGAAAAGACATGAATGACCACAGAGGAGTGAATATTTGATTTAGGGCAAACCATCTACAAAGAGACAACAAGAAACATGATTTTTCACACGAAGGTTTAATAAGAACAAAACAACCCACGTTGACTACTCGACTAGCTCCAGTCAACTTCCGCTTTTGCTCTGCGAAGTGATGATAACATAGTGATACGCATGTAATGACTGAATTCTCATCTGAACGAGCCGCATCAACGTCTTCAACATCGAGCAGACTCCTAAAAATATAACGCTCATAAAGCTAAGCGTAGAAGCTGCTCATTCACTGGGCAAACGACAAATTTATGTACCTTCACAATGAATTTCTACATCAAAAAAGTTCCTCTAGAGAGTTGCTAGGAATGACAGACGGCAATTTCCAATTTTTCCTCGCTGATACCAAGAGCGTTAATTGAACTTCCAATACGATCACTAGGATTCAGTGCGTTCAAGTTCGCCAACCCCGGTCCAAAACGTCTGATTATCTGCGAGAAATCAAAAGAAAGAAATATGAGTAAAACCAATAATGGAGGAAACATGAGTAGAACCAATAATTGCAATCGAAAATTAAACCACAGGTTTATAACTGCACCTACGTGCATGAAGAAGAGCATTGAAGGCGAGAGAATTCATTCCACGTTTTGTAAAGTTTACTACCTTGACGTTAGAGTAACCAATCGTTTTCCGTTGGCACCATAATAGAAGTGCACCTTTAGATGTTTACGTCCACATCACTCTTCTTCAACCTTAAAGTAAATGACTTCTAGCTGTGAATGGGAAAAGACCTCAATCAAACTCAGTTTAGTGCAGAACTAAGAGAACAGAACAGTGATTGTAAATATAGCATAATTAGGAAATAAGAATAGGTAGAGAATAAGTACATAGAGCTCACGACTTAATTTACTGAAAACAACAGATCTCAATCACTATTGTATCGATTTGGAAACGAAGGATAATCGTTTAGATAAGGCGGAGATTAAGGCGCTCATTCCTATCCAGAACGTTTTCACCTTCAATGTTTTGAAGGTAGAAAATAGAAATTGATTGTCAGGCAAATAATACACATTCCATGACCACGTACATTTCCAAAAGAGATGTGCTAAAATAAACAAATAGTGATACTCTTAAACAAATACATCTATGAACCAAGTAATCAACGAAGTTGAATCTCAATTTCACCAATGACACATTAAAATTCTTTTGCTTTCCATACAGGCTTTGCTCAAATTGAGCAACAATAACAAGCATTTACACCTGTCACTAATTCTCACTTGTATGCAGTTTATGCAGCCTTGTACGAGAGAAACATTGCGAAACTGCATTTCTGGGACTAATCAGCCTCTTATGGGCTTATTAGCTCATAACAGTAGAGCATTCCTGAGTTTTTGGGTAACCTAACTGGAAGTGAACCTAGCCACAAGATCCCAAAAAATTATCCACGACAACCATCTCGCAACTAACAGTAAGCAACAAATGGCATTAAAACGAGAATGAGTCAGTGAAGTATATTCCATTTACCCGAGCACTAATGAAACTACAACTAATACAAGTGAAGACTAGCAGATTAGTATTTGTATAGAAGTTTCGATTTCTGAAGAATTGCCCAATTTCAATGCACTAAGACGGTAAGTTGAGTTGTAAATTGAACAAAACGCGTCTGGATGTTCTTGTTCTTTAAAAAATTCAAAGCCTTGTTGAGATTTTCGAAATTTTGCACTCGCATGCGGCCTATAAACACAAAGAAGTTTCAAAAACTCGTACGAAGAAAAGAGCTCCCACTGACAACAGTCGACTATAGTGGACATACTTGCTCGCCTTTCCGAGTTTTTCTCCAGATATGCTTTCAAGAAGCTTAATACTCCTTCACCAAGACCGACGAAGATATCAGCAACCTCCAACACTGTCTAAAACAGACAACATCTGTGACGAAATTAAAATAAAACTCTATTTAAAAAGCAGCTACTAAACACATTCCCGCAATTATATCACCTTGGGTAGAACAGTAAATCCAAAAGGAAAAAAAGAAAGACCGCAGATGTTCCTAGTAACAACTTCTCCAAAACACTTACCTATTTCTTCAAAAGTACAACACTTCAGCATCTTTTCATTGTTTTCGGCTTTGAGATCTTGCTTCAGTTACAATTGTGCTGACATCACTTACGCGAGTTATCAGGCAATTCGAGCGTTGAGAGTAAAGGATATTCATCAACAGTCTGCCAGTAAACTATTCACCTACATCTATCGCTCACACAAACACCAAGAAATTCTTTCATGAGCTCAAACTCCTAAGGCTATCAATTCTATCAGATGGAAACAAGTAAAACGTTGAACAACATCGCTGACGTAAAAAGTCTATTACACTGGTTAACAAGTAATAGAAACTGAACATTAACCGTGAACGAGTTAGACACCCGCGGTCCGGATTTTTGCAGATATCTTAACATTATTGTGGTTGCGAGCACGGAAGAGTTATTAGCCCTTATAGTTTATAGTACACTTGGAAAAAAAACTCAGTTGTCTACTGGTACAAGTGCTTGATGAAAAACTGCTCGAACCACTTGGACATCTTGTGCTGCCAACACTGTTAACCTAACCGAAAACTGTGATTAACGCAACTCATTTTCAATGACTTACCGTTGAAAACTCACTTGAGATTTTAAGTGTTTAAGTGGTATAAGTTCGATTGAATATGGTCAAACAGACAGTCATCTACGAAATAAGAAAACATTTTCGTCTTCTTCTGTAAATCTAGAGGACCAGAACATATAATTTTGCATTATAGACAAAAAGAGAAGATTAGCGCAGCAATTTTAAGCCAAAACTCGGCCAAATTGGATGTGAACAGTAGCGATAAAGGAAACAAACACCATTGCTATAACCAAGTCACATTCCAAAAGAAACATTGCAATCCCCGCACGGATAATTTAACGTATTCACACAGTTATGCACCCACCTTATGTTAAACAAACGCTGATCACACTACAACCCTACTACAACCCAAATATCACAAACCACTACGGAAACCAACTACTATTACCACGTCCCTGGCACATATTGCACTTCATTAGAACATAGGCAAGATCTATTCTTCAAACATGAATGGCTTATCCTCACTGATTTTTCGGGTCTCAGCATAATCCCCATTTCTTGCGAGATTTGTTGATTTAGCCGGTTGCCTAGAATTTCGAGGTTACCATGACTAAAGTATGCCCCAGATCTCCATCACCACTGGCAGTCGCAGGTCTTGCGGATCCGAGGAAGATTTGCCACCGTGCGACTAAATTACCACCAGGGCGGTGGTAGATCGATACTGGTACTGGTTTACTCTTAGTTACGCTTCCTGATGGAAGCGATGGACTCCCTCACAGTATAGGCGACCCTGCGAAGGGAGGAACGCCACCACTGTACGTCGCAGCCCGACACCAAGGAACACCTCTCAGCCTAGAAGAAGCGGTAAACCATTGAGAGGAACGACTAATGATAACAATGATAAATAACCTAACAAAACGAACATGTTGTAAAAAGAATAGTTGTTACTCAATTACAATTCCAAAGATAGACCAACAACATGAATAAGGCCCAGTAAACGAAATTCCGACCGATACGGAGAAATACTTCCATAATCACTGTCAAAACGTCACGGCAATGCAAGGCTCGTCACGCATTGGAAAACTTAGTTCCAGAACCAAAGAAATTGAAGCACTGCACAGTTTTCAATAAAAAAAAAAAAACTCTTTCAACTATGCGCACGCTAACAACCTTTTCTACGAAAAATGAGTGCCCTCTTCTCACTGTTTACCTGTTAGTTGTTGTACTTTCCTCCAAACGGTTTACTGCCTAGTCGTGGCTCAGAATTGTTTCTGGGTGCCCGGCTACGATGTACGGCTTGCGGTCCATCCTCGGCTGGATCTCCCAATCTAAGAAGGAGCCTGGCATTTTCACTAGGAAGTCCAGTTAGAAAGAAACCAATACCAAGATCCACCACAGTGTTGATATCACACTGGTCGCATGGAGGCAAATCTCCATCTGATCCACAAGGGCGGCGACTGCCTGTGCTGGTGATGACTAGGGCAGACTCTGGCCTTGCTGACCTCGGGACTCCAGGGAACCACAATGGCTAAACCAGCAGGCTCCTGGAAAAGTGGAAATTTTCATGGGGCTCGCACAATCAGTTTAGACGAGCCATCCAATTATCCAAGCAAGTAACTATGTGTAGTTTAATCACAATCTTAACCTTTTTATTTACTGCCTTTTCTTTTTAATGGCAGGGTATGTTGCGAAATATAACTCGTATATATTGCTGAGATATTTGCAAAACTCCGGACCGCAGGTGTATGCGGCGGAGAACGAACGCTCACTATTGTCCTTTCCGAGGAGTAGCGCACTTCACCACCACACCATCCGGGCCCTTCGTTTTGCCTGTCTCTCAGCTAGTTCTATTGATCTTTTGCTAACGCATACACCTGCAATCCGGAGTTTTGCAAATATCTCAGCACTATATACGAGTTATATTTCGCAGCATACCCTGCCATTAAGAAGAAGACAGTAAATAAAAGAGTTAAGATTGTGATTATAACTAAGCCTCAGCTTAACTGGGTTCAATGCCGATTTGGGCTCCCCAGATCAATCACGTCGACGGGTGATTGCCGATGGCAAAAGATCAATAGAACTAGCTGAGAGACAGGCAAAACGAATGACCCGGATGGTGCGGTGGTGAAGTGCGCTACTCCCCGGAAAGGACAATAGCGCGCGTTCGTTACCCGCCGCATACACATGCGGTCCGAAGTTTTGCAAATATCTCAGCATTATATACGAGTTATGTGTAGTTTACTTCTACTTATTTTTAAAAATATACCAATTCTTCAAACATCCCACCGAATGGCAACATGTAATCCAACTCCGAAAGCAACGGTCGATTAAAGAACTTCGTCTACTAAACGGATTAACACAACAGGAAGAATTTCACCTTGGCCTTATCGCTCTACTGATAGTAATTAGGCATTGCGACCGCAACCAATCGCTCTGTCTTTGCTACAACTAAAACAACTGCTTTCCGAAATCACTTTTTTATCCGATAAAACTTCGCTCACGTAAAAAAATATACAGTTGATCAAATTACGAAAACATTTTGTCCTCTCGTCGAGCGATAGAGCTTATAAATAACTGTTGTTACGAAAAAAGACTACATACAGGCACCCCTCTGTTACCTACTATGTCGTCTCATGCGTGAGGCTTAAAATCCCCTCTAGGGAAAAACCAACGCCACTCTTCCTTCTGATGTTCGCATTACAATAGAAAGCGCGAAAAAAGGCCCTAGTACCAAACAGCAACACATACGACTTTCTTAGCGTTTTAAGCCATAAACTACATGTACTTTCTGGCAACCCATATGATACGTCATCTTGTCGTCAAAAAGGTTCTAGAGCATTCGAAGACATCGCGCCTCTGCACCCTCCTTCAAAAGGGTGACCGAAGGGATCTTCGCAACTGTTGATTGATTTTCTTGTTGATTGTGCACAACAAGCTCTTCACGACGATTATCTCGGTGCGCGTACCAAGGGTTTTGAACGAACCACATCCATAGACCGTGTCCTAGATCACAAAGGTTTGTTCGGAATACTATCTGCTCCTTGTCTTAACCATTCGTCAAACTGAAGTTTGACATTATCGAAAAGAATCCAATCCTATCAGCTCTCGTCAATTAAAGCGAAGACCGGTTCTATACAAAAACGTTCAGCCGACTGCAGTCGTAACTGCAGTACGAAAATGCGCTTCCTGCAACGACCTTGCCATTTCCATCGGAAAGGAATTACGCAACGTGAAATTGCTCCGTCAAAGTTTACAGTTGTATTGCGATATAGTGGATAATAACATCGCTTGAATGGGAACGAGAAAAGCATAATATCAGCGGCAAATTCCTGTCTGTCTTCGTTTTGGTGATGATGTTGTCATCTTTTCGAGATGTACCAACGAAGTGGAGAGGATAATCAGTGAATTTAACGAAACAGGAAAAAGCTTTGAATTACTCATAAACGCAAGAACACACACTTGACGAAGAACCAACTGGATGGAGGTGAACAACTCGGAATGAATAGTTCTGTGCTTACAGAGACAACTTTGCATTTATGGCGTTTAGAGAGCGAAAAACGCGAATGAGGCAGCATGGAATGCCCTTGTAGCCTTTCGTAGAAGCCACTCATCAACAAATGAAGACGAAACACCGCGCTCGCTTTTCTTACGCAGCGGTTCATCCAACGTTCAATTACGTAGCCTACGTGGACTAACATTTCAGCCACGTAGAAAGTATTGTCCACTGCCCACAGAGCGCGCGAACGAGTTATTAGAATACAGCCAAAACGCACAAGGTCTAGCCAGAATGCGTAGCTCAAATCTTGGAACCTATACGGTCTATGCGATCCAGAAGAATATAGAACACAGAGGATAAACAAACAGCAAGCAAGAATTGCACTGTGGTCCTCAAAAGAGTTTTGGCAGAATCATCTATTTGATCTTCACAACGTGTTTTTAACTGGAAGAACCAGTCAGCTGCAAAACAGCTACAAACGCTTCATGGATCTGGGTATAATACTCGCACAATTCACCATACTCGAAGCCAACCATTATCACAACCGACGACGACGATGGTACGAAACGAATGGGGAAGTTGCTGGAGCTAGCAATACTTACGATGACAGGCGGCCCCGTATCTAAGTAAATACATCTCCATTATGATTTCCAGTGATCTAAAATACGATGAACTAAACAAAGTAGAGCATGTAGAATGAGAAAAAAGGTAACAGGAAACCTTATTATTTAAGTCTATAGATGTCACAAAAAGACCGACTTTCTGTATATCTCGGCATAAATCATCGATATATATATATATATTTATATTACATATTTGTACAACAACGGCAACAACGAAAACTTATACCAACCTCGCATCAGTTCAACAAGCGCAGTACCTAAGAACACATGAATAGATTCTGTAGATAGTTCGGGAACTGCATAACATCTATTCGACTGTTCATTGCACCCCGTAGCGGCTGTTGACCGATCCTGTCAGTGATCAATAGAATGTTTTCCACCTAGGCCTAATTGTAGTGAAAACAAATACTGTAGAGCTACTATGCTTTTAAGCAGGAGTATACACGGTTTTTTAAACAAACATCGACCCTGTCATTAATGTCGTTACATTTCAAACCGCTGACCATCATATTACCTAGACCCATATTTAATTAAAGATTATTTCTCTCAGCGAGCAAATCACAGTTCTTCATTGTACACTTCCAGAAAGGATGCCTTGACTCGAATTGAAATCTAGAATTTTCTGACCAATCCAATCCTGAAAGAAACCTAAACAAAGTGAAATGTCTCACTATCTAATGTAGGTCCGACAAGTTGCCCCTCGACTGGAAAAGGAAGTTTACAGCTCGCGGAATAAGATCTTCACATTCATCTCTACCCAGCAAAATGAATGGTGAAAAAATCTACAGATCCAATAAGTGAATGAATAATCGAGTGAAAATAGCTGAAACTCACTGATTACCATCACAAGACAAAATCTGCTTGATACAAATCTAATGGACAACTCATAAATTTCGAAAATTATATAGCTAGTGGGATTGGCTGGGAATAAATACCACCTCTCATCATGTGCGTCTAACCATTTCCTCTCCGCTCGTATGCTATAATAGAAACATTGTACCCGTGCAGAGAAGACTAAAAATGTGTACAACACAGCAGTTCCGTCGCTGAAACTAACAGATACAACTACACACCGTGATTTGTTCTTGTGTGACGTTGAACACACGCTCTTGGCTTTTATTTGGATCAAAATCTCCTTGAAATTCGAACCCTTAAGATACCCTTCCCTAAAATGATCACAAATAATGAAGTATTGCACCGGCTATAAAAACAATAAAAAATAAGGAAAAATACTAAAAGCATTAACGACTAATGATAATAATGAGAAATAATCTTCAAAAGGTCTATCGCTCAAACGTGGATTCGAAGTGTTTCTAAGTGTCGAACTACAATGTACAGCGAGGCTCACCGTGCCATCTAGCGTGGTCTTGCAAGATGAGGAGTCTACCCGTCAGGAGGCCCAGGTAAGAGTAAACCAATATCAAGACCCATGAGGTCGATGGAAAAGCTGTATTTTCGTAGTGTAGTTCCGATAACAGTCGGATAGAGTCCTTATGTAGGATGGGTCCACAAATCCACGCCTTGCTCGACAAGCACTGATAGGGTTGCATTCGTTTCGACACTGTCAAACGCTTGTTCATAGTCGACAACGGTTAGGACTAGAGCCGGGTTGTATTTCCGACAAACTTCGATGACCCTGGGCACACTTGAATGTGGTCCATGCAGCAAAAACCTTGTCGAAATCTTGCTCGGTCCGATGTTAGCGCCTCATCCAATGTCCTTCATATGGTAAGAGGATAATCTTTGTGAACAGCTTGTAGAGTACACTCAACAAACATATCGAACGATAATTATGAAGATCTCTTCGGTTCACCTTTTTTAGGTAAGATTACCGTGTGCGACGTTCTCCACTGGTATGGGATTTTTTCCTTTGGAGGTAGGCTGTCAAACGGTTGGCGAGAAGTACATGTACATTATAGCTTCCAGCCCTAACAAAATCGACGCTTATATTATCAGGTTATGAAGCCGTGCCTGTCTTCATGCTTTCTATCGTAACTCGAACATTAGAGGGAAGAATTCTAGAGAGATTTTGCCCTGCGGCTATTTTAGGGCCTCGGATGGGTATTGTGGAGCGGAAAAGGTTGGCATTAAACGTTTCCGTCATTAGTTCCGTATCATTTCAGGATGTTCTGACGATCCCATCGTTGTTTATAAGGGAGGACAGTGAAACATTATACCCACACAAATACCGACGATATCATTCAGACTGCTTCTTTTCTTTGTTACATCAAGTAGTTTCTTCTGCCTGTAGCCATGTAGAACATGAAGCTTTTCTGCAACTGGCAATTATTATTTGCTGTGTTAAACGTGTTGCAGTAGGATCAAGCCTTGGCATCCTTCTATTTTCGAGCTACTCTTTCGCAGCGGCGGAGATGCGATCCGTTCTTCTTGCTTGAGGCACTGATGCGAATTCTGCACAGCTTTTCAGTCCTTTGACAAGCAGCACGTAGTCTTCGGTCAGGTCTTCTTTAATCTGATAGTCACGTTTGGATAGGACTTCGTTCAGAATGTTCTCGTCGTACACATCTAGACTTTTTCCGGGTGGTCAACGAAGAGATTTCCTTTCCAGCTTGCGGCTGAATCGAATATTCGAGCGCGGTGATCGGAACCAGTACAGAATGACTGGACTGTCGATGTGTCAAGTAGGCACCAACTTCTGTTTGCCAGAATTCTGTCGAACTCCTCATGAGTTATGCTGTTAGAATACTCCCATGTCCCACGAGTTTCCGTAGAAGAGATGTGTTGCAGGCGAGAGTCCTGCGACACGGTTTCCATTCTCAATTCTTTTTCCTAATCTAAAATTTCCGCTTCTGTATTCGCTCTCGTTGGCCTTTCCTAGTATGGCGTTAAAGTCTTTTCAGACAACAAATTTCTGATAGTAGAACGCATCTGAACCGTACCCATCAGCTGCTTCGGTCGGTGAAAAGCAGTTGATGGTTGTGGTCTTGTTATGACCGTCAGTTGAAGACATAGGACGGCTATTTAGGACGGGACGGATATGCGAGTTGGAAAGATCTCGCATGAGCCGACGAGACAGACACTAGACGGGTAAACGACAAAGCCTGCGCAGCCGACATTTCGTGACAGGCCCTTTTCTCCACGGTTGGCAAGGGCGCCGTTGTTTAGTTGGCGTATATCGGGAGCGGATTGATTTCGTATGCCCATTTACTCTCAATGGAATGAATATCTCCGAATGCTCCAGTTATGCCTATCTAGGTCGGAAAATCAATATGATGAAGGACTTAACTCCAGAGCTGAGCAAAAGAAAACGAGAGAAGCTTTCTAGAGCATCGAGGATGTAGTGAAGAGAACGAGGAACAGCCAACTGGGTGCCCACCTCTTCGACTCAACGGTACTTTCTGCCCTAACATATGTGTCGGAAACCTGGTCACTGCGTAGCTGCGGTCACTGCGGATGAAAGGCCACTCAGCGTTATCGAATGTGCAGTCAATCTTAAGGATGATGTTAGGAGTATGTTAGGAGTGACATTCCGCAGACACCTGTCGTCCGGAGCTTTGCAAATATCTTAGTATTATTGTGGTTGTATTTCGCATTATACTTTGCCGTAAAAGATTATAGTAAGCAGTAAATAAAAAGTAGGAACTATCTAAATTCGACAACACAGAAATAGTTTCCCGACCCAGTTTCTAGTTCAACCCATGGAAAACGGATTTCTCTGCATCGCACAATCTCCCTAAAGAATATCTCTGCAATTAGATCTCCTTGTGTACAGACACAAACATTCTAGATAGTAGTGAAGGTATAGTAGGATCCCTGTGTTGTAAAGCTGGTATTCAGTATGACTTCCCAATAGCTGCGAAGAAAAATGAAAGGTCGGTTGCACGCGGCAAAGACACTAAATTAGGGGTCGGACTCCAAATGTGGAGGAACGAGCTCAGCTCCAAGAAAAAATAGTGGACTGATCAAGGACCGTAACCCAACTTTCTTTGTTGTCTACAACACCAACATGAACACCTTCCCACACGACTTTTAGGCATCCTCGTTTTCGCGAAGCACTCGTCGACTTTGACATTCCGACTGATAATGGCAAGCTATTTGCAAAAATCTTCTATTTACGACTTACCTTAACTCTATTGTCTTGTCTATATGCTGCAATATTGCTGAGCGCTTGTGTTTTCCTTGTTAATACAGTATTTGTTTTACTCATTAGATTGGGAAACAATAAGCAACCTAAAAAAAGCCATGAGCAGTGGCAAGAGCAGAAATGACGATATATCAAATCTTACGAAAAAACTTGAAATTTGTAAAAAAAAAAAGCGATACTGGCACGTTTATTGACCATTCCAAGCTCTACAAACAATTCATATAAAACGAATAGCTGTTGAATGTCAAAGAAAACAATGTACGAGGTAGAGCGTAACTTCGTCCAATGACTGCTTAGTGTAACTTTTTGAAGATTGCTGCAAGGACAACAATGAAAGTAAGTGAATAATAGGATAGATAGAATACAGCATAGAGGATTCGAGTTGATAAATCACTGAGGGATGAGCCATGCTTCTGACTTCACTAAACATCGTTAGAGGTGACTGAATGCACATTTAGTCTATACAGTGACCAGCGGTGACACACCGATATATTGGAGCAGTGTTGCTGTTCTTCCAGAAGGTGTGGCACCAATTTGTAGACCCTCAAGGAATGGAATTCCTAATGTGCTTAGGGCCCGATTACAGAGCCACTCTAACCATTGCGCTACACGAACCCGTAGATGAATAATAGGTGGGAAAACTACACAGTGAAGAAGAAGCAGAAAGGAATACAGGACGGAAAAAGTAAACGTAGGAACAATACATAACCCACTTCAATAAAATTCTGTAGACATAGTAGTTGTTTCAAAATACATAATTTGCTATAACTAAATTTTAGAAGTAATAAGATGAGTGAGCCGCGCTGGGTGCCAGAAAATAGTCCACCTATCTTCTTGCATCTGCAATGAGACCGTTATAAAACGGTATTCACAAACCTTTGGCGCATATTCACCTTGAAATAACTTCCACGAACGTATTTTCGCGATATATATATATATATATGTAGATCTACCCAAATATATATATATATATATATATATGTATATGGCGACATGTAGATACACTTGACAAGGATCGTTCCCTATCGACATAAGTGTAGATATAAATTCACTAAATCTTCATTTTTAGTATGTATTAATTATACCCTGTTTGTGACATTATCGTTGCAATCAAGCCATTCCTGCTTTGTTGCGTCCAAAGCGAAGGAGCAGAAATGGCCTAAAGTAAATCAATACAACCGTGGAATTCCTGCCATTCTTCCCTTCTATTCATTCTTGTTCAGATTTACACCTTTCTGTTCGTGTTGTTGAAGTGTTTGATCTAATATATTACATATTGATGTACCCTTCCAGGCACTGAAGAAGGCGATGCTGCCGAAACCTCAGCTACCGTTGTGTTGTACGTGTTACATTTGTGCGAAAGTAAACGTGGCTGACTAACAACCTCGCGATTGCTGTAAAAAAGAGAACAACAGATCTATAATCCAATGCCAAAGGTTGATATATATATATATATATATATATATTTGGGTAGATCTACATATATATATATATATATATAT
>UYYA01001331.1:0-16052 GCA_900624975.1 Angiostrongylus costaricensis
AGCTGTTTCAACGTGAGATGTCCTCCTGGAACACACTGTGAGATAGCAACAGAACCATGCGCACGCCAACCATGTCCGGCCCCACGTCCGATATGCTTGAATGATTGTAAGCTTTTCGTACCTTAATTTCTAACATAGACTAACGTTTTTGTATTTTATTATAGGTTGGAAAAGACCTGTGTTCTTAATTCCCAGTGAATCCGAATTTTAATTGGTTGCAGCCGTACTTGCCCCGCCAGCTAGTTGTTCTGGCGTTAAATGTCCGCCTGAAACGCATTGTGAAATGTTAGCGGAACCATGTACTCGTCAACCATGTCCAGCGCCGGTTCCGAAATGCGTGGCTAATCGTAGGTTTATCTTATGTTCTTATCGAGTACCGAAAACCACTTGGCGGATATATGAAAGGCTTTTCTTATGTTCATAACGAGTATCGAGAAGAGAACTGCTTAACGGACAAATGCAAAGTTAACGGATGTATGAAAAACCATCTCAGCTGAAAAAAACCACAAACGCTTGATATAGAAGCAAACGTTTCAAATAACTAAAAATACCCAAATGGAAATTTTCTTTCTATCTTAACTTACATAGCTGTCCTCTCAAAGCCGCATGCAATCATAGGTCGGTCGATTTATCATTTGTCTACTGTTGAAAAGACAGGTTGTTGTGAGGATGGAATTTGCCTGCAGATGCTAATAGCTTCTTTTATCCTGGTGATGTTAGTCTGGTTTCGAACAAATTCATCTTATTACTAGTTGGTGTTCATCATAACGCCATGCTACTTTGAGTTAATGACAGAAGCGAAGTGATTTCTGTAGCCTGCAACTGTGAGGATCCATTGGCTTAATGACTTTTTGATAGATGGAAGTGTTGATAATGAAGAATTCATGTGTAGAACTGGACTACAGCAGTGAGTAACTTCAAGAAATGCGATTTGCTCTTGTTCAATGAAATTTCTCGGCATCAGCTAGGGCAGTCTCTCCTCTGTTCGGTCAATTTTCTAGCTTGCAACGTTAATTAAGCATTTATTCACGGATTCTTTGAGCCATGTTGACATTGAATGGATCAATAACAAAAGTGGAATAAAAAGTGAAGTGAAAAAGTGAAAAAGTGGCCTGACCTTCTTTGCCAGAACCAGAATGGTAAAGTATTTCAATCAAGCAATCTCATCGCAGTTGGAGATTGAGAATATCTGATGAGAATAAACGAAAGAAAAGCGATGTTCTCTCGATTCTTGTTGAGAAACAAGAGATGTTACTTTCTCGTCTTCCCTTATTACAGTAAAGCTCACATTTCTGGAGTTTCGCCTTTTTCAGAGCCTAGAAGGGTATACTGATATGCAATTTACTAAGCCAAACGCTCCACTAACACAAACAGAATGTTGAAAATCTGAATGGTTACCACATTATCAACAGCTGCCTCAAAAAGCCTACCGTTTTTCACGTCCCTTCCACTGAGGAAGAACAGATGATCAGAGTCGCATACGGTCGATGAGTGCAACACTCCATATCAAAAAGCAGTTGTGCATTTCTTCTTGCTATTCATTCTAGGATCCTTGGAATTTATCCAAAAAGTCTAAAAATTTTTCGCGTAGGTGTTTTGGCATCTCGTGAGAGGATAGCGGTTTCTTAAATTTTCATTTGCTGCCTACTAGTACAATTTTCCACGGCGGGGTTAACCACTGGTGAAAAGGTATTAGCGCGTTCGTTCCCCACGGTCCGAAGTTTTACAAATGTCTCAGCATCACTGTGATAGTGACTTTTATAACAAATTCGTTTCCGCTGTACTTTTGCATCTTGTGAGTCTCCAGTGACGTATTTTGTCTTGTCTTACGTTTGGCATCTAGGTGTTTTTTACACGGATAAATAATGACTTGCCCGTTTCGCCAATATATCGTCTCCACAAGTACTAAAAAATCAGATATGTCATATCTGAACTCACGCAATCACTATCCGTGTCATTAGGTGAGATTACGCAGTTCTCTGTTCCACACAAACGATCAAGTAGGCGATTACGAGCTAACTGATGACGAAGAGCGTTCGGTGGAATCGCTGTCATCATTACCGATTCCTCTAGACCTGCTCTTCTTAAGCATCGTTTTGTAGCTACACTTATTTCATCACTAACAAAGGGCAGCATAAAGAGGATTTTCATTTGGCCAAGTATTTCGTTTTGGCGCGTCGTTCTTCTTGCAAACTTATCTCGTGGAGAGACCATTTCGTAGCCATTGGATGTGACCATTTGTTGAGCCAATTCGTGCGATTCCTCCTTTAGCAGGCTATTTGTGCATCCAAAGGTGGCTGTTCATGTTTCTCACGCTCGCCCTCTTTGCGCGTGAAAGAGCGAAGAGAGGAAATGGACCAGGATGTTTTTGTTACTTGGTTTTCGAATGTAACCGCTAGTTGATAAGTTAATTTGAACGTTAAGATATGGAAGCCAGGTCTCTTTCGGTTTCTCCCGGGTGAATTTAATGTTCTCAGGTAGAATAATTCAAAAAATTGTTCATCACGTTCTGAGTACAGGAAATGACAAAACAATCACGTGTATTCTTTCTTTGATGAGCTTACACGAGGTTGATAATGATATTTATTTTCGGCTAACGTTTCGACGTCTTCGTCTTCCTCAGAGCCGATGATCCGAGTCGATGGTCCTCGCTTGTTATTCGCCTCGACGTGGCAGCTTCGCCTTCGTGTCGAGTTAGGTCTTCTTCAGTGAGCCATCTCCTCGAATGAGGCACCCTTACTCAGTGATGCCCTTTTATACACGATGCTGATGGTCGATATAATGATAATGTCCGGTGATAACAACTTGTTTTTCTTCCGGACATACATCATTGCGCACATCGTGCAGAAGTCGGTGTTGTTATCAGCTAGCACAAAGCGTAGTAATATTTCGAAACCGACTTTCGATGTGCGCAATAATGTATGTCCGGAAGAAAAACAAGTTGTTATCACCGGACATTATCATTATATCGACCATCAGCATCGTGTATAAAAGGGCATCACTGAGCAAGGGTGCCTCATTCGGGGAGATGGCTCACTGAAGAAGACCTAACTCGACACGAAGGCGAAGCTGCCACGTCGAGGCGAATAACAAGCGAGGACCATCGACTCGGATCATCGGCTCTGAGGAAGACGAAGACGTCGAAACGTTAGCCGAAAATAAACATCATTATCAACCTCGTGTAAGCTCATCAAAGAAAGAATGCATATTGATTAGTGACACCGAGGTCCAGGGAAAGTCGGTTTCGAAATCACGTGTATATCTATAGTAGAGTAGCGGCCGGAGACCGATAACGAGGGCTTCTTTTTTAGACATAAACCCAATGACAGGACTGACTTGGTGCCAGCCGCTGCTGCAATCCCAACCGTCTCATTTGCGCGTAATATTTCCCACACCACCTGATTGGACCACTTTAGGCACTCTTTTGAGAGGGCCATAAACTGCTGGATAAACAAGCCATATATATTTATTCGTCCTTTGTGTTCATCAAGAACTTGAAAGTAGGATGGCTTGCATTACGAAGCCCATTCGATACGCTTGTGTAAAGCGAGGAAACGTCGAGGGACTCCATCACGAACGCGTTGTTACAAGACACGTTCCGTAGACATTCTAGGAACAGTAATTTTGAAACCGAGCATCATTTAACCTCAGTGCTATAATAATCAACATTTGTTTATGTTGTTGAGCTTGCAAGAGGTTGATATGAGATCTTTGTTCTAGGAAAATTTGGGTGTTCGTAAGGTGAGCTGAAATATATTTAGGCAACTGGGTAATAAATTTTTGGTTTTGAAACTATGTTATTCTATCCGTTGGCCCGTGTGCCATGTTGGTTTATCCATTTGAAGGCCCGACATAACGGATGATTTTATGCCTGTCGCCGTTGCCCCTTTGACCCAATGACGGTTTAGCATTTGGTGTTGACCTTTGTATTTCTTTCCAAATGATCGCGATAATGGGTAGCATCACTTAAATGTTCCCCAGTTATCTCAACATCTAACTGGCCGGGAATAACTGCAAACTCTACCTCTTATATTTTATATTTTTTAAATATTTTCTTATTTTATTTCTACCTTTTATCGTTAACTGATAATCTAGTGATGTATGAATTTATTAATTCTCTAGTATTTCACACACCATATTTTTGTGCGGCTGTAAATTTAGGGAAAAACTTTCATTTGCTACAGTGATTAAGGGTTTTGATTTCAACGAATCTATCATCCTGCAAGGTCGGACCCATTATCAGCTGTGTAGACGGGCCAACGGAGAGAATAGCATGGTTTCTAAGCTAAAAAGTTACCTTGTTGCTCAAACATAATCCAGTGCACCTTACGAACACCCAAATGTTTCTAGAACGTCTACAGAACGTGCTTCTTAACAACGCACACGTGATGGAGTCCTTTCACATTACTGCGCTCAACACCAACGTGCGACTCCACAATACAAAACCATACTCGAACTTCTTGTTGAGCATGAAGGTGGAATCAATATGTACGGCTTGTCTACCCAACAACTTAAGGCTCCCAAAAGAGTGCCTGAACTGCTCGATTGCCAGATGATCTGGGAAATATTACGTGCAAATGGTACGGTTGGCAATGGGACAGCAGCTGGCTTCTAGACTCGAATTTGCGTTTGTGTACAAAGTTGAGGCCTCCGTACTCGGCTTCAAGTCAAGACTTCAAGTTCTACAGTAGATGTGCCATGAATGTTTTTCATCTGTTTAAAACAAAAGGAGATGGACGAAAGTTTAAGTTATTAAACGAATAGGCAAAGCACACGATTTCCATCCAGAGAAACAGAAGAAAAGCTGGCTTCCTTTTTTGAGCTTTCACAACAACCTATCCGAAAATGATTACTTTCCTAATGATAGCTATGATGAGGTAACAATAACACAATGCTTAATTATTTCTTCCTGCATCATTCATACACAAAAGCGGCCCTTGTGAGCAACGTGTTTCGAAAAGACTCCACTGCATGCACAACAAGAGAGCGGCAGTCATTGAAGTAATGCCGGACACTCTAATACGCCAGCTGCTTCGTAAACGCATCTATGACTGTCTATGCACAACGCAAAATTGCATAATCTGCCTTAGCGTTAGGAACGGTGATTGCGTGAGTCGGGCACTGTGTACGTAATCTCTTGTAAAGCGTGTGGGTATTCGTTTCGTTGGCGAAACAGCTAGACCACTCCGCATCCGTATAAATGAACGCCTAGACGGTAAGTTTAAAATAGATTGTTGTCAAACGCTTCACTAGGCGCATAGGATGCAAAGATTGCGGAGATTTTGAAGTAGAAGTCATTATTTTCGGACAGGAACCCAATGCGTTAGGGCGTAAAAGTCTTGAAGCGCTTTGGAGAAAGTCAAAAAACCAAAAGTGAACCGCAAAGGAGAGTTTGTGATCACGCATGTCCTTGCGGCATACCTCAGGCTGATCCACTGACGTGAGCCATGCACATTCCTCGCCCACGTAAGACTACGTGCTGCTGCTCTCCAGCAGTTAACTCGGTGACTTATAACGAACAAAACGGTGGGTGTTTAAAGAGGGCTATTTATTATGCGAATGCAAACTCATATGTTAATTTTTACCTGCTTAGGTATAGAAAGCGTTCGGCTGAGCAGAGATTGCGTCTCAATCTGACCTTTCCAGGCTCCGAAGAAGGCGAAATCGCCGAAGAGTCAGCTCTTGTGTACTAATAAATGTTACAGCACCAACCTTGTTTGCTCATCAAGAAAAACAATAGAAGGACTTCGGTCTTGAAAATTTAATAATTGTCTTACCGAGGAAATTTTTATAACAACTCTCTCATAACAAAGCTGCCTCATTTCTTGGTAGAGAGGCTTAATTTTGACTTTACCATAAATCCCTCATTTGATTGCTCAAAGAATGAAAAGCGACAGAACCACTAAACCACAATGGATGTCGTTTCTTATTTGTCTCTTCATAGACATGACTGTCATCTAATACTGTTTAGCTATGAAACCATATTTTTTAAAGTTTTCTTAATTTTTATTTTATCACAGCGCTTTTAAACCAGTGTGACCGCAACGAAGTGTTTGATGCTTGCGGGTCATCCTGTGAACCCAGCTGTTGGGATCCATTTCCTGTGAGTTTTTTCAAAAGTTACAACAGATTACTTTGTTGAAACAGCCGTTTAGCAAACGTGCACTTTTCAATGCGTCACTGGCTGTCGATGTAGGGATGGTTTCCTACGAGACGATAAAGGAAGATGCGTTCGAAATTGTGGTCGTGAGTTCATTGCTCTATTTCCTATTTCAAGCCGTTCAGGTGGGCGATGCTAAGATGTCATTTTAGCAATTAAACCTTCGTAGCACGACAACGCAGTACATTAATAAATAAACTGAGTTTATTATTCATTTGTGCCAATAAAGCTCTAAAGCTTTATGAAAGCTATCGGCGTTGGTCAACCTCTGAGGAATGCGCCATACATTCGACTTCATTAATCATTGTTTGGAGGAGATTGAATGCACATCTGGCCTTTACAATAACTTGCGTTGGCCTACCGAGCCATCGCTGCTATCTTCTCAGATAAGTCTGGTGCCAACTTGTCGATCCCGGGGGATGGAAGGCTTTGTGAGCCACGGCCGCAGGGATCGATCCCATGTCAGTGTTGTAGGGCGCCTCCGACTACTGCACCACACGCGCCCTATTATATAGATAGTAAAATTTAGCCATAACCTAATACCTGTTAAATAACGAGATCGGAGAAAAGCAAAGATGATTCTGTTGTTTCTCAAGTTTTCCTGGTTTTTAAAAGAGCACAAATTTTAATAATTTCTTATGAATGCTGCTAATTGAGAGAATAATTACTATGAGCGGTCACTCCCAATTCTATTTATCTCTCTGAGATGACAATGGCCGTGGGTGGAGTCTGCTTCTATTCGTACTGCTTGCTCCAGGCTTGACGTATTAGAACTACTCGTTTTGTAAATGATTTGTAAAGAGCTGAATTTTATCCTTGTCACGCCCATATATGACGTAGTTTGGATTTTTCTGAGATTCATCCACAATTCTTTTGACACAAGACTAAGTAGATCACTTAGATCCCAACTGTCGCCATAGTGTTCCAGAATTCACCCCGTAGTCACATTTTGTTGTCTTCTTGTCGTCATATTTTCCAAATTTATCCATCAAAACCTTATTCATCGTTGATTTACTGGGCGTAAATGCCCATTTGCTATGGATCCATGCTTCCACACCTTTTTTCTTCCGGTCCTAGGAACAAGTCGGCTGTGGAATGCTCTACTCACTGCGAGTAAACTTGCGATAATAGAAACACAGTAAAAGAACTTCGTTTCACTGGTTTCCGGAGAAATCTTATACTTTACCATAGCCTTTCAATAAGACGTAGGAATAAACCTGTATCTGATTTAGTTGTTTAAAAAATGTGGTTTTTCAGGATGGCCAAAAGTCCTGTGATACGCCGAAGAGGCAGTACGATTCCGGATTTTCCCACACAGAGTCAAGAATATTCGCTCAATGTTCACATTGTTGGCAACAAATACTTGAGATGTTCAACTTTTCTTAGTCATAACCAGCTTTCATATCGATTTGCGAACTCATGAAGGCTATTTATTATTTCAGCAGTTTTTTTCTAAATGAGCTTTTATTCCTCTAAATGCATTGTGAAATAAATATACGACATTGTCTCATTAAGTACAATTGTCATCAATAACAGACCTTTCGTAACGAGAATAGAGTTAATGGGAGCACAACTAGGAAGACCCGAACATCAGCATTACTACAGATCAAAGCAGTGGTTTGAAAAGTAGGACAAAGTAAAAAAAAATTGCCCGCGTTAAAAGATTGTGCGGTGCTCTGTGGTTCTTTCACTTTTGAATACAGGAATTGCTTTTGTGGAAAGGAAGAAAGAAACAACATAATGATGAAGTTGTAGACCGAGTCTTCTATATAGTGACGTGAAACTGAATTTAAGACGATCCAGACTTCACGCACCCAGCTAGGAGTAAACCAATATCACCGTCCTGGTATCAACCTAGTCGCATCGTGGCAAATGTCTCTCTGATCCACAAAGGCAGCGATGTCCTGGGACATACATTAGCTAGGCCGACCTCGCGACTCCAGGGAACCACAATGGCTAAGCCACCAAAGCATGGTAAAGTGGAAATCATGTTGGAACTCGCACAACCAGTGAGCACGGGGCATCCAAGTGTCCAAGTAATTAAGTATGCTTCATCAACATCGTCTGTGTACTCAACCTCACCAACTATTCAAAGACCAATATGTATTCTTTCTTGATAAGCTTGCACGAGGTTGATTAATATATTTATTTTCGGCTAACGTTTCGACGTCTTCGTCTTCCTCAGAGCCGGTGATCCGAGTCGATGGTCCATGCTTGTTGTTCGCCTCGACGTTGCGTCTTCGCCTTTCTGTCGAGCCAGATCTTCAGCGAGCCATCTTCTCGAATGAGGCATCCTCACTCAGTCGAAATATTCAAAGACCAACTAGGAGTGGACAACGACTTTTGGAGATAGATTACTATCGTTAGTGTCGCAATCATTGCATACCTCCATTCTCTAAAACTTTGATGAATAATGAAGTTTTCCAAAAATCTTAGGTCGACAACCAATCAAACAATCAAGTTCGCACACCTTCGTCGTAAAACAATGCATAAACTGTTTTAGAGATCTAGCCTGGGAACCGGGTTAAGGATAATTCATTAATCCTATTATATTTTGTAACAGTGACTACAACTACATTTATTGGAAATGCATTCTATAATTTCAACGGTAACTTTCTTATAATGCTGAGATATTTGCAAAACTCCGGACCGCAGGTGTCTGTGGTGGGGAACGAACGCGCTATTGTCCTTTCCGAGGGCAAACGTGTTCACCACACCATGCGGATGTTTCGTTTCGCTTGTCTCTCAGCTAGTTCTATCGATCAGGCCATCAGCAATCGCCCATTTATTCTACAATTATTAGCATAACCGAAAGCACCTCGGTACTTATAAATATCTCTCCCAATTCATTTCAATCATGATTCGCTTTAGGCAGTTATGCAGATATCATAAGACAAGACGTTGCTTTCCTGCGTTGCAGCTTATGAGGGCTAACTAACTGACCTATGGAAAGCTGTTTTGAGGAGCTCGTGAACTATGAGCGCATAATATTGAGCACTAGGCAATGTAAACATTAGCATGTTTCTTTGAATGGAGCATCCAATTCAGTCACTCATGTACTTTTTTTCGGCGGTTTTCTTTTTTTTCCATGGTAATTTCACCAGGAAGACTTCCTGCGGGTAAGCAACGAACATATTTCCTTAGTAAACAGAATCCATTCTTATTCCTATATTTGGAACCGAGCTGCTCTATAGCCCTAGTTCTAGTCTATACCCTTTAGTAGTTTTTTACATAAAACATGAAAGTTGGTGGTAATTTTTTTCCTTCTTTTCTGGAAAACATCATCTATGTATCTGTGCAACGATTAGAACTTTGCCTTATAAATTCCGTAAAAGACACTTAAAGATGTTTATATCATTCTGAGAGGATGGACGGACCAGAAGAGAACTCGCATGTGGATCATATGGATCTACGCAAAGACGAGTGTACAACAAAACTAACGCTGTTTAGAATTTCACGACGAAGTCCCTAGTCCTGGAATGACCGAGGTTTTGGCGCTGTCTTTTTCATGCCTCTTTGCTATTTGACCTTACGAAACCATCACATGAAACTTGTCAGCTCCCTCATTATTGTATTCAAGCTGATATTTTGTCAACTTCTGATAGCTGTGGTTGCCTGATTTGGGAAATGACAGTTCGATGCAACAAACATCGCTACTGCTCAAACACAACTTTTTCTGGTTATTCAAGGTAGTTGTGTCAGGATACCTGTGGCCTGCTTTTGATTCTGAAATGCCTTTTCTTCTCATGACAAAGCTCTGTCAGAACTGCGGCCAATCCTGATTGATTTATGTCATGAAATTTTGAACTGTTTCAAAATATTAGCAACCTTACCCACTAGGGAAAACATATCTTCGTCCACCCAGTTTGACGGCCGTGCTTATTCATCATTTTTTCGCAGTGTTGAAAAAACCATTAACACACAACGCTCGACGCCACATTGTCACGCGTTCCTCGCGTCCGAATACGCCTAATTTCGAGTTGGTTACAGATCTGAGAAACTCGTCCATCATTAAAACACTCTATATGGTGGTCGCTACGAGTAGTGAAGTAGATAATCATACCGTTCAATGCTATCAATTCCCTCGTTTCAACTCACGTTGGGCCAATCAAACCTACATACCTGCGGCACCGAAGGATTGGTACCAGAGCTGCGTGGACTCAAGTCGCTTCCTTCAGTGACGAGGGTCTTGAAAAGTCCTAGAGTAGCTGTCACAGCTTCTATAAAGACTAATTGATTTGTTTAAGTATTGAGTAATAATAAGTATTCAAGCACTTTAATTTCGATTTGCAGTGCCAATATTTCTCACTTCACATTTCAACCTTTAAAACAAAGAAGCTCATTCTCTGGTATTGAACACCACTGCCAGCTTATTGACTACCTACTCTTTTTCTTTAATTTTTCAATTTTATTTTTTTTAGCCTCAGCTTACTGAGATGCCAGATTTAGACTGCTGAGATATGAGCAGAAGCAGAACTCCGAAGCTCAAATGAGCTTCGAAAACTTTATTACCCTTTCCAGTGTACCTTATACCTAGCTTTAAAGCCGATTTGTGTTCTCTAGATCATTCTCGTTGACAGCCGATTGCTGGTAGCATCATTAATGTACGAAATAGGTCGAGAGAAATCCAAGCCAAGAGCATCGGTCGATGCAATGGTTAATCTGTGAGCCTCCGGAAGGGGTAACCACATCTTCGAAGATCAACTGGGGTTCTGAGTTTTGCTCACATCTCAGCATTCTTGTAGTGGTAATTCACGTTACACTCTATCATAAAAAGAATAGGCAGTAAGCAAAACTACAACACTTTCACTAGATTCTTCTGCCATGTTTGCAAGCAGCTGCAATGATACGGACTGTCCTGCTGGCAACACATGTTCAACGACGAGCACTGAATGTCGAGTATCACCTTGTGCAGCGCCAATGCTAAACTTCATTCCAACTAAGGGCTACAAAGCAAACGAGACACGGCGTAATTGTTCTACATGCTAACCGACATGCGCAGGTATGAATTCTATTGATCAAAAACTGGTAAAATTTTATGAATTCGTCATATAATTTCGCTCGTTCACGTGTTCACTCAAAGACCCGTCATAACTGATTTCCAAGAAATAATCCTACTTGATGTTTCCAAAACCACTCACAAATATCCGCTGTAACGCTAAAGTTCCATAAATCTTCACGTGTAAGATTAATCTCTAGAAACACTTTTTTAGCCTATTATTTACTGCCTACTCTTTTAACGGCAGGGAATACATTGCGAAATACAACTTTAACGAAGCTGAGATATTTGCAAAACTCCGGACCGCAGGTGTCTGCGGTGAGGAACGAACGTGCTATTGACCTTTTCGGGGAGTAACGCGTTCACCACCACACTTAAGTAATAAGTTAAAATTGTTATTATAACTGCAGCCTCAGCTTAACTGGGTTCGTTGCCGATTTCGGCTCGCCAGATCAATCCCGCTGGCGGGTGATTGCTGATGGCAAAAGATCGACAGAGCCAGCTGAGAGACAGGAGGAACGAATGACCCCCATGGTGTGGTGGTGAACGCGTTACTTCCCGGAAAGGACAATAGCGCGTTCGTTCCCCACCGCAGACACCTGCGGTCAGGAGTTTTGCAAGTATCTCAGCATCGTTAAAGTTATATTTCTAGAAACACTCTTTAGCGCATTATTAATGCTAGTGCAAAATTTTCATTATTTGTAGAAAAATCTCCTTCCAGCGGCCTACTGCCTCATCGTGGCTGGGAGGTATTCCTCGGTGTCGGACTGCGATGTGTAGTGTGGTGATTCATTCTAGCGGCCCGTTGAGAAGAAGTCCGAGGTTTCTGCACCAGGAAGCCTAACTAAGACCACTACCTGGAACCACCACCGTCCTGGTATTAAACTAATAGCATGATAGCAAATATCCCTCTGATCCACAAGGGTGGTGACTATTTGTAGTGGTTACGGGGCAGACTTTGGCCAGGCTGACCTATGGACTCCAGCGTAGTGGAACCAGCAAAAATCCGAAAAATAAAGATTGTGCTGGGACCCGAACAACCACTGAAGACGGGTCGTCTAAGTATCGAAGTATAGAAAAATCTTGTTCAATGTAGGCTTTCGTAATCATGGACATAGCTTGGACAGCAAAATGTATCCACTTTTTCTGCGTTTGTCTAAACTAAGATTATCCACACAACTGAAATATACCACATTGTCTCTATTTCAGAAAGATAATTGTATTATGCTTTAGACAAATTAGTTAGTTGTTCAGTGTTGTCCACGAATATGCAGGATTGCACGATGTCAATGCAATCCAGGATTCTTCCGGTCCGCCTAAGGAAGACGTGTCACAATGGATGAGTGTCGACGCACTTTGAAAGACATCCAGTGATGATGTAAAATTCACGCTTGTTTTATCATCCTTATCTTTGCCGTGCGAAATTTATCTTCTGCGATAATATCAAGTCTTTTGTTTCTTCTATCATGCCGACAACCTCGTTGAGTTTATCGTGGTTGCAAAATTCATCACATTCACTACCTCGTGTTGATAGGTGAAAATAAACAAGTGCTTAGAAACAAGTGAGCAGTTTATTGCTTCAAACATAAGTAGCTGTTAAACGATCAATCACAGTCAGCGTTTGAAAACCGCTTAATTGAGGTGAATCAGAGAAACGTTTGCGAAGCTTTTAACTGAGGTCAAAAAACAGTAGAACTTGCAAAAACTAGTAAAACATGATAAAGTTTCCGAATGGAATTTACAGCTCATTGGTTACGATATGAAGCAGTAATGTGTTAAATCCCCTATTTAGGAAGCTGAGAATTTATCTGTCATCTGAGCACATAGATACTGACTTTCTCTAGCACAGAAAAAGGAAAAAAGATTAAAATATATTAACACTTTTACGACCAATCGCATTGATTTCAATATACACGTTGCCGCGTGTTTCGGATCGCTTGCGTCTTGATTTCAATGCGCACCTCAAGTGCCCTCCATTAACTCGCCGCCCGATGGGCAAGCAACGCGAAAATGGCTATGTTCGTGAGATGGTTGAACCTTTTCTATTGCAGCAATAGTGTACAGGGTTGATCAAAACTGCTTCTTTTTCAGTATTTTCGCAAAGATACATTATTTTGGATCACATAACATCTTTGCGAAACTTTGTAATCAGTCGATGGCTTGTGGAACACAGATTTTATAATGGGACTGGTTGATGGATGGATAATCTCAGCTATGATTGTCAAAACTGGAATGGACGAATTTTTTCATCACACATAAAGGAGAACATGGAAGCATACAAAACGGAGAATATGGCGGATATTTAGAAGTTAGTGGGAGACGGAAAAAGGCGAAGGACTCTAAAAATAGAACGACTCTCTCAAGCAACCGCAACCAGTGCGTCATGCCTCTTGCGTAGCCTTACCGACTGTACATCTTTTCCTCAACGCGCGATTGTGCTCAATTGTGCTTCCGATTGTGCTCCAAATACAAACTGTCCGAGAAAATCGCTGCGGTGGCGAAAGGGCTAATGGATGCTTGAGTGGAAAAAGGAGCTTCACCCTTTAATGTTCTCATTAAAACAATTTAGAGTGTTAGTAGAAACTTTACATATTTCCAATACAACTAGAGTTTTCTACAGTGAAGATATACAAGGGTTATAATAGGTTAACTTGGTAGTGAAAGACTCCAGCTTACACCTACAACATCTTTGTTCTTCTAATGACATCGCACTCATAACACTACAAAATAATCCATGCACAACAACATTTGCTGATTCTTAGGGAATCGATGGTTTACAGCACTGAGGAACCAAGCAGCCACAAATATCTTAGCTTATCTGCACGTGAATTGTGAAATCAACACAAGCGGTTTGGAGTCAAGATGTTAAAAATTCTAAGAGCTCCACATGCCATCTGTGCTGGAGATGCCACCGAAAGCATTAAGAGAACAATGCTTACTATTCAACACTGCTATAGAAAAAAAATATATTGTGACTCGCAACTCCAGGAAATACATCGAAAAGTTACAAGTAAAACTTCTCCACAGTTTGCAAACAAAAGTACTTCTATAGCAAATATGTCCTATCATGTTTAAAAGTAGCTTCCCAGAGTCGTCCTTTTTTCCGCCGACTTCCTTTTGCCACTAGTTTGGAAGATTTTATCATTATATGAATGTAAAAAGTGGAATTCGGATGAACTTTAGCAAACAGCCGACCGGAATCGGGAGGTCATGGAACGGAACCACCCGCCCATCTCAAGCAAACTGGATCACCAAGGAGTGCCAGTCATTTGCCTTTAGATTGACCTGTCTCACTTCTCTAGAAGTCTGCTTCCTACACTGTTTAATATGCATGGCAAAATAGCTTTGCATCTAGTGAGTTCTATATTTCGCTATCCAAAAATTGTTTCTAAGAGTTCTTCTTGCAGCTACTCTTCTATTCGTTTTTTGCTGCGGTCTTTTCGCAATTCCAGGGTAGTAAGTCAATATCCCCACAAATGAAAATACTCAAATCGGTGTTTCCACTTTCTAATTTGTCGCATTGTCTTTAGAACGTTGTGGCCGAAACGAAGTGTTTGATCCTTGTGGGGCGCATTGCCAGCCTAGTTGCCAGGATCCGGACCCTGTGAGTCCTCAAAGAAGTAACAAGTAATTCCCTTCGTTAAAAAAGCAGCTTACAGGTGTGCACTCTTCAATGTGTCTCCGGTTGTCGATGTAGACGTGGTTTCATCAGGAACGATAAGGGAGAATGCGTCCGAAGCTGCCGTCGTGAGTTTGTTGCTTGATATCTCAACTTAATGCTCTTAACAGATGGGATGTTGAGATAAAACACTCATTCCCCAAAAGCAAGGCTTTCGCCGTAACTCTCCAATCATCCACATCAAGTTAGATCAATAAGTGTTATTAAAGAGTAGAAACAGGTTTCGCCTGCACTTGACGATACTAGGAGTTTGGACAGTGGGGAGACATCTTTCACTTTACACAAGAGTTCAAACTGTTCTAAAAGCACTTGCGTTTAAAAAAAAACAGTGTACAATTACACAAGGGATACTCAAAGTGTTAGAAAAAGCAGAAATTGTTTGCGTGCAAAACACGCAAAGAAGTTGTGTTATAAGGTGAATGGGTATAATGAAAAGCGACAGAGTATTTTTTGGCTTACAAAGTGCCCGGCTTGGGTCACAAATGACTCATAGGGTGCGTGTTACTAACCTAGTTGTCGCGAATTATATGTCAGTACTTGTCCTATCGAGGGCATTTTCACATTTTACAACTGCATGTTTATCACATTAGCACCTCAGGTCTTTGTAGAGAAGTTGAATTTGTCTTTCTTACAAGTAAAGGATGGAATCTGAAGCTCCGACCTGCGTCAACGATCAACCAAAACCAAAGACGCCGTTCTATACGCCAAACAGTCGAACATAAGGTGGGCCGGACACGTAGTGCGTATGAACGACAACCGATGGACAGGAGCCGTTAGTGACTGGATTCTTCCGAATGTTAAACGCACTGCAGGAAGACCACCGACCCGATGGTCAGAGTTCTTCACGAGAAACCTAAAAGAAAGACATGATGCTCAATGAGTCCCTAGAGCGAGCAGAACCCACTGAGCTACTCTTGCATTCGACAGGGGAAAATGGGAGATTTACTGGCACCCGCTCGAGTCACTCGACGATAAACGGAACGACAGGTGCTAAAGGTGATTATCCTTTGATTTAATTTATGGACAGAGTGTAAATTTGTAAGTCGCTATGGGTAGTGTTTTATACTTGGATTTCATAGACATGACTTCCATCTATCACGGTGCAGAAATGTGAATGATATTGCTTAATTTTAACAAAATCTCTTTAATTGTTATTCTATCGCAGCTCCTCCAAAACGATGTGGCCAAAACGAAGTCTTTGATTCTTGCGGGGC
>UYYA01001332.1:0-16028 GCA_900624975.1 Angiostrongylus costaricensis
ACTCCCCGGAAAGGATAGTAGCGCGTTCGTTCCCCACCATAGACACCTGCGGTCCAGAGTTTTGCAAATATCTCAGCAACATTGTGGTTGTAATCCAATGACTGTTCACTGATTCTTCGTAGACTGAATGAGATGCTCGGAAATCATTCTTGAGTATGTATAAAGTTCATTTGCTGAAGGCTACGTCGAATTGCTGCCAATGTTCTTCACTCCTGCTTTGTTACTGGCCGAATCCGCATGCGATTTTGCACGCATGCATGCATGCATATCTGACCCATTCCATTCACACGTGTACATCAAAGTTATCATATGCTAACTAGACTCAATCCAACATAGAAGAACCAAACATGCATTCTATGAATGAACTTGGGTTCTAGTAGGAGGTACGGGGATTCGCTATTACTATACCCATAGGAAAAGGATGGGGAGTGGGGCATCCGTACGACGAGATTAGAAGTTATTCAAATAAAGGCAATCGTTTGATGTATAAATTATCGTACAAAAATTAAACACGCTATCGTCAACTAATTCGAGTTGTGACCCTTCAAAGAACCGACCATGCATCGCTGCCGGTTACGTTTACTCAAAAATGGATTTCCAAATAGAAATATTGAACTACTTGTCATCCTGGGCGACCTTCCTCAAGGATAAAATCCTTCTACGTATAGTGGTTGAACACCGAGCTATGCCAAGCGGCCTCAGTGTGTCGCTAGCGATTTTAAAAATAATTTTACCGAAAAGAAAAAAGGATAAAGCTTTTGAGATTGAACAATCCGCGACGAACGTGCTATGAATTTCACTGAATGAAGTGCAGTGGAACTTGTCGAGTGGGGATAATAACAGAATCGATTATAATTGCCATTTGTCGGTACAGTTGCCGCTGTCGATTTTGTTTGCATGGACAAAGTGTTAAAACTAATTCCTGCTTCTGTTAACTTACTTCAATGTTGTTTATTCTGTAGGAAGCGTAGAACACATAGGATGATTCTTGCGCATAATGAGAATCTGAAAACGGCATTAAAACGAAAATTTGTGTGAACAATTAAAACACTGAAAATGAGCTTGAACTACGAGCTTGAAATACATCTCCATAAGCAGCCATTGAAAATGTGGACCGAAACACAATCTACGCTTGGCGATTTCCGACACGAGAAAGAAAACCAGAGAACTAAACAAAGGAAAAAAATTGCTACACTGTAAAATTTTGAACTATGAAGTGGAATTGAAGAGTAGTTACTGCCAAAGAAGGGAAGGAACGACTATAATTTATAATATCAACTTGGATTCAAAAGTAGCAAAGCGAAGTAGGGTCTTGGTTGAGACAGAATACTTACTTAGAGGATTGGGTCAATGCTCTGATAGTCTGACAAAGAAATTCCAGCATATCTGATAATTCTGATTCTTTTTCTGATATTTTCCTCTCTGAATTCTCTGATATTCTGATAATTCTCTGATATTTTCCTTTCTAACGAATCTGTTTGGTTTGGCATAAAAGCAATGTGGGAAAGGAACTACTACCTCGTTTGATTGGCCACTACTCATGGAATACTTCAGCTACTAAAAATTAATAGGAGTAGATGAATAAAACACAAATGAGAGCTGAACTGAGCCGAATGATCTAAGATCGTTGCACATCAAGACAAATCGACACAACATACAAGCACGATTTTCTAGATTACATCGGCGATTTCCTTTCAATATTACGTTGTATTGGTCAAGTAAACGAAACTATTGCAAATTTGTCTTCCATCGTTGATTCCAAAACAGCTCTGGATGAGGCTACATCGTTTGTGCAGCACCTGACGGCACCTATAAGTGCTGATACACTGCAGAGCATATTAATTGATGAAGAATCGGACATTATAAGAAGAAGATGGTATATTCGAATGAGCATTAGAATTCCTCACAGAGGTTCTCACCGAAGTACTGGGTAACGACCATATACAATAAATGTACTTTCTCAGCTCCACACTGGTTGAAAACAACGCGCGTGGAACGTGCCCTCTGACTAACCATGGATAACATTCATCAGAAGACTGTAGGATTAAAAAAACAGGTATTTATTCTGCATAATGTCTTTTTACTTTTAAAATTGTTTACGGCTGACCTTTAAAAAACACTGTGGACGGAACATAATTTTTTCGATCTTCCAACGCTATTCGTTCTTGTGTAAATTTAAACGATATATTGATACGCCAATACCAGGACCCACCACCGCTCTGGTATCAAAGTCGTATGGTGGCAAATGTCGCTCTGATCCACAAGCCCCTGAGCGTCGTAGTGCAACCATCTCGGTTTTGTAATTGGCGAAGGATCGGTGGCTTTTGCGAATGCTTTTTCCAGCCTCTCCAGCTTCGACCACAACTGCTGCTCTTCTTTCTTTAAGATCTTCCTACATTGCTTGTCTGCACTGTTTTGTAAGTTCGGACGTGAGTTGGCAATTTTTCTGTAGCTAGTGAGATTCCACGCTAACGTGTCAGTTCGAGTGTTTCTGGGGATAAACATCCCTTGGATACCTTCGAACTGTCAGCAATCATAGCGCTAACGCTAACATGTTGATTTTCGTATTTCTCGTCGATGGTATCAAGAATGGCATCATATCAACAGCTGACTAATGAGTTGAGTAATTCCCTTTTATCGTGGTTTCGAGACTTCGTTTTTTGAATTTCACGGCTTTTTCTCCTTTCCGCGAGAAATGAAGTCCTGCACGAAAAAGTAGATCGTCTGGTGCCACGCAGAATTTTATTACAACAGCGACATCAGTTAGGCAAAACCTATGATTTACCATGATGTGGTATATTTCGTTATGGTGCTCTCCACTCGGAGACTGTCAAGTCTTATAGTAGTGCTTCTGGAACTGTGAATTACCTTTAACGGTCTTGGTCGTCATGGTAAACGCAAACAGCCGTTCGCCCTGCCCGTTCCACTCTAATCTATGGGCTCCAATGTGACCCCCTCAAACGTTCCTCGGATACCATTCTTAGGGTTAAAATCTGCGCTTATAATCTTGAAGAATGTATGGTCTTTTCTGCAGTTCTCCAAGTCCGTATACAGTTGGTTTCATTCAGCCAAGGTTTCCGTGCTTTCGCCTTCCTCAGATCCGCATTGATTCCAGTCGGTGGTTCGTGGCCCGCCGTTGTGACGGTGTGGGAGTTCGTTGTCCCATTGAGTAGAAATCCGATGGAGTTGTAGCACCGCTCAAATGGTGAAGTTCACTTGGCGATGACCTTTTATACAGGACGGATCTCGGTCGGCTTTTGCCATTCTATAGGATTTTCAATATATTGCCAGCAAATAAAGCTCCGCCTACTACAAAACACATTGCCTGCAACTTGGAGATCATATTTGGTGGCAAGAACCGTCAGACATCCTACATGCATAAAAGAGCATTACCGAGTGAAATTCGCCATTCGTGCAGTGCTCCCGCAACACTGGATTGGACTCGGTGAGATAACAAACGCCCACATCGAGACTACGACAAGCCATGACCCATCCACACGGATTATGGTAGCTTGAAGAAGGCGATTACCACGAAGCGTTAAAAAGCTTTAAAAAGCTTTATAAAGCTTTATACCAGCCTCGTGTTAGCTCAATCAAATAAAAATCTTAAAAAATCCAGTTTTGATGCTTTTGATTTCTCTTTTTCGGCTTTTTAACCAACTTCGTGTTACCCTCGTCAAAGAGGGTGTCAATGCACAGTGATTGGTCACGGCAAGATTAAAAGAAGCCTCGTTTTTAAAATATATGAATATCGTAACATAAAACACGTCTAGCCTTTGAACAAAGTGAAGTCCCAGAACCGTCAACTACCAAAACACGACAGCAACAACAACTGATGCAACCCTCACGTCAACTCAACAACAGCGGTTCGCAAGAATTACTTATATAGATACGAAAGTTACTTAACATAAAAAACGATCTTTTATCACTAGTCCGCTGGCTCACTGTTACATGACTCAAACCGCTTGTGTACCCCAATCACCGGTAAACTACAGTGCTATTCATCTATTTGACAAATTTCAGCATCCATCACCAAAGCTTCCACGCAACTGTATAGGTTCAAAAAGTATAGTTGACGCTTTCTTATTACGGTCTTCTTTCTTAGCTTTTCCCTTTCTCTATGTACAGTTTTACAAATTTGTTCATTCGTTGACTTATCAGATCGAAGATATTTATTTAGCTGAAGACGTTTCTCCGTGATTTTCAAGCGCTTGACATCTCCAATATATCGATGTTGACGAGCCAATAATGTTTATTATTTCCAGTGCCTGTGAGATCCAAAAAGCAGGTAGCATGCCAATTTAAATAGTTTTGGAATTTCATTTCCTCAATAGTTACTTTTCTTTCTTTCCTTTGAAAAAAGAAACTCTAGTAGGACCATTTGATGCAGTACGGTGCACTTCTTTATTGGACTTGATAAGAACATTGAACACAATCCCAATTTGAACGCTTTGATGCTGTACCAGTCATTTTAAGACATGAGGATTCTTCCAAAGTATTTCTCTGAGACTATGGTAAACTAAATTCGCTACAATAAGGCTAGCCATAAGCGATGATCAAAACGTTGGCTTGGAATTTGTGTAGTGTTATGTCTATATATTCAATAAATCAAGACGCAAAACTATGACAAGATTATAAGAGAGCAGCAATCCAAAAAACCAAAAAAAACAAAAAAGAATCTACGATCCTACTCAATGGAAGACTCTAGCATAGGAAACTCGTGGAAAGAAAGCAAGAATCAGAAACGTTGCCGTTCATAAAGAGTATTTTCCAAACTCGTACGACCTTCAGTTGTTGATTGTAGCACTGCCTCCCTGTGTTCCAAGGCGATGCATCAGTCAGAGAGTACCGCGTTAATTTTTGCTAACCTGGTGTTCTACGTGTGTTTTGAGATTCGTTTTTGGTTTAACAGCCGTTTTCCTCTTTATACGGCTAAACTAAACAGTGGGCTTTACAAGGTTGAGCCATGAAAAGCAGTTGCATGGTGAATTAGAGCAAGACAAGGCGACAGACCTCGGTCTATCTATGAAGATCCACGGCTGCGCGCACTGAGGAAAAGAACTACGTAGGTGTAGCAATTTTGGAGCACGAAGAAGAGCGAAGCTGCACAACCGTCCATGTACCACTCCAATAAAAATTTGGAAAACGACTAGGGTTGCGCTCCGATCTGACGTACAGGTGTTCAAGTTGGCATTTGTAGTAGAGTAAGAAGTGGAAGATTATATTCGGAATGTTTTTTATTTCTCGTGAATTTTTACTGGAAAGGTGTGTTTCTTTTCCCTTAGAACTCTCAAATGTAGCATTTTTTTTACTGTGAACTCTGTTTTCCTCACCGTGAAGCAGATGACGATGTCCACAATGATGCAGCGTAATTGTTTCTCGTTGATATGAAGTGTTCTCCGTGGTTATAAACCATGTTAAAAACTGTTCACTGCTAGCACAAGCGTAGTAATATTTCGAAAGAGACTTTCTGTTTCTTTCTTCTTATTTTCTTATTCTTATTATACATTCTTGTTATATTATTCTTGTTATATTATTATTATATATTCTTATTATATTACATTATTATTCTTGTTATAACAAGCGAGGACCATCGACTCGGATCATCGGCCCTGAGGAAGACGAAGACGTCGAAACGTTAGCCGAAAATAAACATCATTATCAACCTCGTGTAAGCTCATCAAAGAAAGAATACATACTGTTCACTGCGTTTCAAGCTCAAACAAACAATTACTCGCTTCCAAAAAATTAGTGATGTAGCTTTTTAAAATACGCCTTCAGTTTAGAATTTGCTTCCTGTCTTTCGAAATGTACAGGGCAAATGTGGTATTTTTTAATGCACTAAAACTATTCTAGGAAATAGAAGGATAGTGCGGCCGGCGTTGGCCATTCGTTATGAGTGCCCTGTACATTATCAGATGCACCCTACATTCAACTTTTCGTGTTTGGTGGCGATTACTAGTGGTAGATTTGGTCCACAAGCTTGCTCGTTAATGCTAGGGCTTAATGACTTTTTTCTTTCTAATATGGTCATCAGCTTCGGTGGATTTGAATGCCCACTTAGACGAGATTGCACATCAGAAAACAGATCATTTATGCCCAGCTGTTGTATTTCTCCTTATGTTAAATCGAATTTTCCAGTCTATACGATGATCTGTGCCTAGTATTCTTTATAACTTCTACGCTCACGTTGTTATTTTAAAAAAAAGCTTTACTATGAGTTTGAGTTAAGAATACTTGGTGTTTGCCGTTAAAGAAGACATTGTGAACAACCTTATCACTGTGTCTTCCACAGCTGCAATGGCAATCGAATGACCCGAGCTGGAACCGGAAATGCTTTGTCGTTTCAAGTACATTGCTCAAAGAATTCGAAGACTACCTCATATACTTTTCAAAATCTTCGTGAACTTGACCCAAATTGTAAAAGTGAGATTCCTCTCATGCATCCGACATTTCTCAACTGCTAGCGGCCGGTCTCCATAGGTTGTTTATAGAACACGGTGAGTCCGACCCTCTTGATTTGTGGCGTGTGTGTAGGTATGTGGCATGGCCTCGTGTTGTTCGCCGTCGAAATAGGCTTGATCCTCAGAGCCTTGACGCATTTGTACGACGCAGCATCAAAGCGCTTCTAGCATCATCTTTTCAACACTTTGCGCCGCTATCGCCTTATCCATACTACTTTCTTTATATCAATTAAAACATCGTTGTGTGGCATCGTTAGTGTCAAACACCTGACTGAGAGACAAGAAAAGCAAGGTTTCACTGGTGCAGTGGGTAGCACGAAGCCCGAGGAAAGGATAATGGCTGGTTCGAATCTGGCCTCGGGTCCACGTTTTTACGAATATGTCAGCATCGCGGTGATTGTATTTCAAGTCAAACCCTGCTGTGAAAAAATAAGAGACAGTAAATAAAAACTTAAACACTGTGATTTCGTCTACAATCTCAGCTTAATTGGGTTCAAAAACGATTTGCGCTTCACAGATAATTCCCATTAATGATTGCTGACAGCATTGTTGGGTTAAAAAACTGGCTGAAAAAAGGAAAAGCGAGTGCCTTAGTGGTGAAGTCGGTAACGTGTGAGCCACGAGAAACGGTAATCGTCGGTTGGAATCTGGACTGGGGTGAAAGATTTGCAAATATCTCGACATAATAGTGGTTGTATTTCATTTAGAAAAGAATTAATTCTTTAAGTGATGAATAGTGGAGTGGAAAGCATAGTAGTGGAAAAAAGACTTCACTGAGAAGAGCCGTTGAGGTCAGACAGATCTTTGCTATATAGGATTACATGGAATGAGGTGAATGTGGGCCATTTTAGTTGCAGCGGCTGTTCCGTACCATGGGCGATCATCCTGAACACTTATTTGACGAGTTTGAAGATGCCGTTTCGAAAGTGATTCATAACCTCTAAAGCATCAATAAGAAGTGTTGCTCTTTCTTCCTTATAATTTTCATTACTTCCTTTCCTACCTTTGTACTTTAAATTTTTTAAAATTTTGGTCTTTTGATACGTTATAAAGGAGTTTTATGATCCAATCGCATCTCTTGTAATGCAAAGAGCCATGTTTGCTTCGTCAGAAAACTTTTAAAAAGCGATGGTTTTCAGGTATCGCCTCGAGAATTCTTAACCATTTTATAGACAAAAATTTCGCTGAAAGGAGGTTTGACTGTACGCAATCTTTGTAGCGCAACCAGTGCTACCAAGCCTTCCATCCCTCTGGTGTAGACAAATTGGCACGAATCATCTCTCTGGGAGGACAGCAGCACTAATTTGGCTCGTTGGTTACCGAAACTCACTGTGCACGGCAGATTTCAATCATATCCAATGATAATTAACGGTGTCCAAAACATGGTGCCTCCTTCAAGTTTCCACCAGTGCAATGAACTTTTACTTAACCTTCGCAGCTATAAATGTTGGAAGTTCTTGAAACCGATTAGCATTCGAATATTAACCCCCAAATTAATCTCGCTGAGTAACATTTCTATATCTAAAACCAAAAAACTCTATTTTCTTGAAAAACAATGTATTAGTAGTCCACTTTACAAATTAGATTCCGAAGCATTAGCAAGTGTTTTGACTGAAATTGGTATTGCTTACCCAGGTGTGCAAAGAGGGAGCTCAATTGGTCAAGCAAAGGGTTTGTACCATCCTGAATCCGGGTTTGAAAATAGTCTGAAAAAGGTTTCGAATGATTACGTCGTAGTATTCAAATTTTTCTGCTCGTTTTTTAAAAAATGAACAAACACTTTGTTTTAGAAATTTTTATACGTTAATATTGTTGGTGTAGTTTTATCTGTGTATATCATAAGCATCGTTAGAGGTAATCGAATGCATATCTGGCCTTTACAATGACCCGCGGTGGCCTACCGATGTATCGAGCCAGTGCTGCTATCTATCCTCCCAGACAAGTCTGGTATCAATTTATTGGCTTCGGAGGTATGGAAGACTTGGTGAGCACGGGATGGATCCCCCGCGCTCCAGGTTCATCACACTTTCCATCCCTCCAATGTTGATAAATTGGTCTTAGTCCTCTAGGATAACAGCACTAACTCGATACTTCGATAGGTCACTGCGAGCCATGTTATAGGGCAGATATGCTTTAAATCACCTCTAATGATGCTTAACGAAGTCGAATGCATGTCTCATCAACCCTCAGTGATTGATCAACGCCGAAAGCTTGATCTTTTATCCATTATATATTATAAACAAAACGTAGGTATGTAACATTATAAGTATACGTGTTATAAATAGAACGTATCGGAAACCACGAAATAACGTACGGAACTGGAGTGTTGGAATTAGTTTTCAATTGCTTAGCTTTCCAGTTATCCATCATAAAGTCACGCTTTTCGTTCCACTTACTATTCGTGATCCAATTGTCACGAGCCCATCCTGTACCCCAAGAAAAAATATTTGTTTTATGTCTTGAGACATTTTTGAACTAACCCCCTATTGATCATTCGTAACGAAAAGGTTTTTGAAAATCTTGTATAATACAGTTTAAAAATCGGCTAATAGGAAGAAATTCCCCACCAAGTTGTACTAATTTGAAAACTGAGGAGATAACTTGAAGAAGAGAAGAAGCGTGATTCTATTATCCCGTGAGACGCTCTATTACCCCTTCCAGGGAGTAACGCGTTCACCACCACTCCATGCGGGTCCTTCGTTTCGCCTGTCTCTCAGCTAGTTCTATCGATCTTTTGCCATCAGCAATCACCCGTCAACGGAATTGGTATGGAGAGCCCAAATCGGCATTCCCACCGCAGACACCTGCCGTCTGGAGTTTTGCAGATATCTCAGCTTCATTGAAGTTATATTTTGCAATATAGCTTGCGATTAAAAAGAGTAGGCAGTAGATAAAATGGTTAAGACTGAGGAGATACTTTTTCTCACAAGCTAATTCTAGGCCATGTGCCTTCGCAACACATGTTATTCTGCTTTGAAACTCCATGGTACGTTGTTGGTTTACCTTCTGATGGCTTATTGCACCATCTTAGTTTGGCATTTTCCTGGGTATCGGGCTGCGAGGAACAGCAGTGGTGTCATCCGCACATAGGTCTTTCGTGTTGAAAAATAGTCCGACATTACCGTCTGGAAGTTTAGCTAGTAACTAAAAAATTTTATAAAAAACTGCTACTCTGAGAACAAATTATTTGTAAGAAGGCAAACCTCCCTCTGATCCACAACGGCCGAGACTGCCTGTAAGGTGACGACTTCAATAAAAGCCCAATAAGCGCGAACGACTACGGAACTCCAGAAAAACGCAACTACGCTCATCCACCAGTAAAAGAGCCTCGCTACACAGCACACAGGACATTTCCCTCTCCGACGTCAGGCGGCAAGGCAACCGATAAGAGGCGATTAAATTTTGGATGCAAAGGACGCTATTTGAAACCGACCAAACGGTCACTCCCATAATACGACGCGGAGACTGCTTCCTGCTCTGAATGTATAACACCAAAACACTTCCTTAAGACGCCGATTGTCACACTCTTTTTCCGGTCGCTGGTCATACCAAATTCATGTGATCATGGTACAAGAAACTAAAGGTGGGAGACCGACGTACGTCAATTAGATAACGGAATCCTTGTTACTCCTAGAGGGAAATTTCCTTAGCGAAATGTCGGAGGCGCTCGCTTTGTCGTTTATCTACTAAGTTTCTCGTTAAGTTAACTCCTACGAAATCCTATTACAGAGCTTCACCGTTCCTTGTCTCCAAATGCCACTTCAACGAAAGCCTACCATATTCCCAAGAGCGTGTACCATATTCTCAGCGATACCTGGATTCTGTACTGGATCCGATCACAGCCTTTTACCCGAGAAAATTCGATTCAGCCATCAGCTGAGAAAAAAATCTTTTATCATCGTCCAAAACAACATATCGAGTTTGTATGTCAAGGTTATTCTGAGTAAAATATTTTCCTTATCTGGTAGCGAAATAAGAGAGGATCCGTCCTCGACTACAAGTTGCTTTCGAACGACTTTAAAGTAACTTCAATGATGCTGAGATATTTGCAAAACTCCGGACCGCAGGTGTATGCGGTGGGGAACGAACGCGCTATTGTCCTTACCGGGTAGTAGCGCACTTCACCACCACACCATCCGGGTCCTTCGTTTTACCTGTTTCTCAGCTAGTTCGATCGATCTTTTGCCATCAGCAATCACCCGTCAATGGGATTGATCTGGGACCCGGTTGGTGTGGTGGTGAAGTGCTCTACTCCCCGGTAAGGACAATAGCGCGTTCGTTCCCCACCGCATACACTTGCGGTCCGGAGTTTTGCAAATGTCTCAGCATCATTGAACTTATATTTCACAATGTATACCCTGCCGTTAAAAAGAATAGGCAGTAAATAATACGTTAAATTGGGACTTTAAAGTAGTTAAAACTCTCCCTAGCTCCTCAAACAATAAGTTCGAACCTCATCTCTATCACCACGAAAGAGTTGACAGAAAAGAAATGAAAAGAAGAGAAAAGAGAACTGAAGCTTGATCTTATTGCAACACACCTAGTGCGGTTAGCAATAAATGTGTGATCTACAAGATCAAAGCAGAAGGATTTACGTTAGTATACGAGGAACAGCTTGTACGAAACAGGTCAAAAACTCAGTTGTCCGAAGAAAGAGCGTCGGGATTTGTACGAATATAATGCTATGCTATCCGAAATGACATGCGAGGACGGGTCTGTAACCACATCCCACCATGATATGGATGTGGAAACAGAAACATTTCGAGGTCAATCTTCTTTCTACGACCTCATCTACGACCTCGAAATTCCCTCTGCAGGAAAACCGCTCGGGTTTCTTGAATATGAAATTCGGATATGTAGCGTGAAGAAGGTGCGGTTCCAACATCTGGTACTACCACTACAAACCTCCTTCGGGCTGGAGGCAGCAAATTAAATTTAATTCTCGCATCCCATATGACAGTTTACTTTCACAAGCAGAAAACTCCCATGGTCATCCTGCCTAAGAAGCATGGTAGATGGGTGGAATTCTGTAACTATTGTCCGCCCTATATACTAGCTGAGTTGTCCTACAGGACGTTAACGAATATTATCCTATTGCATCTATCAAAGACATTGGATGAGGGTCGACCGTTTGCGGAACCAAGGCACTGACGAGGAATCTGCTGCACGGACTACATAAGAATTGTATCACTGGTCATAGAAATCTGTCGGTAGTACATTTACGCTCTATCGCAACCTCTTTCGACTACGAAAAAGGGTCTGAAGGCGCCGAAATGAATGAAATCCTGTAGGCTATCGTTGACCAGAAATTGGACTCGTTCTATATACAAACTTTGGCTGACGATGAATTTTATCAGAATTATGAAAAATGCAACTTTTTGCATCGAGGTCTTAAAATACTCATAGGAAAAGGAGTTCAACAGGGGCAGGAGACCCTCCCAAAACCATTCACAACTGCATTGAAGTGGATAGTGAAGTCGCTCGAGTGGCACGAAAAAGGTAAGCGCTCTTAAGGCGAATTCTTCTCAGACATTCGTTTTGCTGATGACATCGTCGTTTGTTTGAGTACTTACCATAACCGCTAAATCAGAGGTGACCCTCAATGAGCAATGCTGCAAAAAAGAGTGGATTATTTGAGGAATCAACTCTACCTACACCTTTACTAGACTGCTTGGGGAATAAGTAGGGCGAAGACACAAATAACGAAAAATCCTCTGTGTTAAGGTGAAAAATCGAACGAAATGTTTCTCTGACTGCAAAGTGCATCTCCTACATAAAGCATAGACGTCAATTCAACAGGACGAATAAATGAAGAAAAACTGGACAGAAGAAGGATAGCAGTACAGGGCCACTCAAAGAAGACACCGGCACTCTAACTGACCCAAAATTCAGCGCTCGTCTCAACTCAGCATTACTCAGTGCTCTGTTATACAGCAGAGACGTGAGATAATACTGCAACTTCATCATAAAACCTCTACATAGCACACGGAAACGCCTCAACAGTGCTTTCTGAAAACAATTCCGCACTCACAACGTAGGGTCCCACGCAGCGCAGTGCTTAGAGGGGCCCTGAAATACAAATATGTTCGATCACGCGCTTCAGGTTCACCAAGTTTTCATCCATCCAGAGTCGGCAAACTACTTCCCAGCCTTTCCGGCAGAACAGCAGCATTGACTCGATACAACGGTAAACCACACAGTATCATTGTTTAGGCCTGATATGCATTCAGTCACGTCAAATGATGCTTGTTGAAGTCGAATTCACGGCTTATATCTTGAAGATTGGTCAACGCAGAGAGCTTTATCCTTTATCACTTCACAAACAAAGTATTGCCAAAACGTGCGGCTCACATCTTGAGAACCTAGAATCCGAAAGAGGTGAAAAGGAGCTCAAGGCTAGCCCAGCAACAATGTAGAAAAAATGGACATATCAAACGTAGCAATGAAGCATTCCTTACCAAACGAAATGATCTAGCGTCGAAAGGAGAGCCTTTAAAGATTAGCTGTAAACAATGAAGACTTCAATGGTGAAAATTCGGAACTTTATTGTTACGCTCATGTCCATCCATTGCTCGTGATTCGACATCTCAAACCTATCCCAGGCAATCTTTGGCGACCATGTTATCGAGGATGACCTTGCGATAGTCACGAGTTTTCTTCTAGCACTCCATCAATTCGCTTAGAATGCTTTAATCTCGTTTTCATATCAGTCTGCTGTTGAAGCATAAAACTGAAATTTGTTTCACACCATAGCGGTGAATGTTTTCAACTTCAAGCACTCTCTTGGAACCACTAGAATAAATGGATTCAGGTATTCTAATATCGATAGGGAATCGAACACAAGGTCGCAGATTCAAGAATAGAAACTGTTTTCTATTTTCTCAGCTTAGCAAACTGTTTGTTGTCATACCACACAACGAGAGGTTTCGTATTCGACCTTCTTAACCAGCTTTATCGAAACTTCCAAGAAATCGGTGTCAACATTCATGCGTCGTTAATGCTGACGTATTCCACAATTCCACAGTTATTTCTTAATCTAAAAGGACTTCAAAGTTCCGTTTGGAAAATTTTCCCTACCCATTTTATTCAATATTAGAGCTTCCCACAGGTCATGTGATCAAAACATGACACTTCAATGCCTTTTTTGAAAAACACCATTAACTGTTCACTGAGTCTTCGTCGTCTCAATAAGATCCTCGGAAATCATTCTCGAACGTGCATAAGGTTCATTTACCGGAAACAATGTCGAACAGCCTCCCATTTTCTTCGCAGTAATCTTGTAGTAGGTCTCTGGCCGAACCGATGCATGACACTACCCGCAAATATGCATCCGTATCTTTGTCAATCCCATCACGCATGTGTATGTCAAATTTATTTATATGTTCTTATAAACCTCCCAACGGTTTACCGCCTCATCGTGGCTGGGAGGTGTTCCTCGGTGTCGGGCGGCGATGTATAACAAGGGGATTCGTCTCTCTGACAATGTCCCTCAAGCTGTGAAGGCGTCGGGCGTTTCCATCAGGAAGCCCAGCTAAGAGCAAACCAATACTAAAATCCACCATCTTCCTGAAATGAAACTAGTCGCATGGTGCAAATCTTCCTCTGATTCACAATGACGACGACTACTTGTGGTGGTGACAACCTGGGGCAGACTTTGGCCGGAGTGATCTTGGGACTCCAAGGAACCAGCAAAACTACATCAGCAAAATTTCGAAAAACTGAAGTTATGCTGTGCCCGGCACAATCATGAATACGGGCCCTCCAATTAAGTAAGTTCTTATGGACTGGTCTTGCTTAGTTTGGTATAGTTATTGTTGTTGTTGTTGTTCTTGTCGCTGACGTTTCGGCGATTTGGCCTTTCTCAAGGCTGTGGTGTTGCAAGCGTATCTTGTTGCCAATCCCCTCAAAGAAACCGCCAACCAACTGGAAAGCTCGAAAATTCGCGCAAACCTTTACGATTCAACAGTTCTTACACCGCTCTGTTATTCATCACGCTCGTGGGCTGATCGACCGGACGACAGGAGATGCAGGCGATAGGTGATGCTCGTAGCAACGGAACACTATATACGAAACAAAAGGTTCACATGTTTGTTGTGAAAAAGTGAGCCTGTGATCATCATCTGACTTCAGCAATGACGACTTCCATAATGAGAGTACACAACTTTCTTGTCACTTTGATGTCCAACCATTGGTCTTGATTCAATACCTCAGACTAATTCTAGGCGGAGAACGCTTTGAAAATGACCTTGCAAGAGTTACGTGTTTTCATCTTGTTAATTGTCGATACAAAAACTCCAGTCTCGTTTTTAAATTAGCTTGATGCTGAAGCATAGATAACGAAATCTGCAAAAAACTATGATGGTGAATATTTCTCAGCTATAAGCATCCGGTTCGAACCATTAGAATCGATAATTGTGGCTATGTTATTGCCGACGAGGACAGAGTTCCAGCTTCAAGAGAAAGGTCGCTTTCCATTTTCATAGCTCAACGAACTCTTCCCTACCATATCACTTAGCAAAACGTTTGCTTTCCGATCTTATTAGTCTGACATAACAAAGCTTCAAAATGATCCTCAGATGCCTACATATGTGCCTGGTAAATGCTGGCTTTCTCCACAGTTCTTCGATGTTTTCCTTGAACCAAAATAAGTCCAAAGTTCTTTTAAGATGCCCACACCGATGATGAGATAATTGTGAAATTATGAATCTCCGGTGAGCTTCCATGCTTCTGGGGCTCGCGCGTTGTCTGCTACCCCTCTCTGGCACTGCTTTGTCTTATTCTCCGGCCACTTTTTTAGTTTAGCGCTACTATCACCAACCGTCATTCAAAGGGAATGGTGTGGAGAGCACAAACAGGTACTGGTCCCAATTAAGCTGAAGCTGTAGTCGAAAACAAGTGAGCCCCAGGAAAGAGTAATCGCTGGCTCGAAACTCACTTAGGTTTCCGAGCTTCCGAATATTTCGGCATTATTGTAATTGTGTTTCACATAGCATCCAGCCATGAAGAAATAACAGGTTGTAGATGAGATGTTAAATACTGCTTCTAAGATACTTCTCTTACCCATTACCGCTAAAACTAGAGCCTCCTTGAACTCTTGTGATTGAAACATCGTACTTTAATGTCTTTGTAGAAAGGCTCCATTGACTGCTCACCGAAACGAAATTAGCACCAGCAACGTTCATAAATGAAGGGGTATTGAAACCATTTATTGGAGTTTTCAACTTCTACGTATGTTGTAGACACCGTAACATATGCAAATGTTGTAGACAGAACACGTAGAACATTGAAAGGCTATTAATCCTAGGTGTACCTCATGTTAAGGACACGCTCGTTGGTCAACAGTGATAAACGGTGATTAGCTCTGCTTATGGTGGGACTGCTCGATTATATAGGAATACCAAGTAGTTGAGATGATTCGGTCGGAATTTGCTGCTCGCCTTTGTGTATGCCACGCGGGACTTCTTGTAAGTGGTAGTCACAATGTCGGAAACCTCAAACTTGGGTAATTAAACCGTTTATCATAATTATACAACAATTATAGCATAACAATACAACTGTACAATT
>UYYA01001333.1:0-16023 GCA_900624975.1 Angiostrongylus costaricensis
ATCTCATAGATACCATTTTGATCTTGTAACGATTAAGATTTCAATCGTGACATTCTATTCCCACTTTGAAGCAGCGTGGCACAGTGGTGGGCCCATAACCCAGAGGTCGGTGGATCGAAACCACTCGCTGCTAATGTTTTTATCAGGGCTTATAAAGAAGATGGTTTCCTTGACACCACATTAAAGCAGTTCCATTTTTTGAATTCGCAGCCATACCGACCTCTGCATAACCACCGCTGGTTTATCATGGATAGCACTTTGATCTTGTAACGATTAAGATTTCAATCGTGACATTCTATTCCCACTTTGAAGCAGCGTGGTGCAGTGGAAGCGTGCAGAGGGCGGTGGATCGAAGCCACTCGCTGCTAATGTTTTTATCAGGGCTTATAAAGAAGATGGTTTCCTTGACACGATACTAAAGCAGTTCCATTTTTGAGTTCGCAGCAACACCGACCTCAGCATTGCCGCCGCTGGTTTCTGATGCAAATCATTTTGTGCTTATAGCGATTACGGCTTCAATAGTGGTATTTTTGCATTCCTTTGAAGCAACGTGGCGCTGTGGAAGCGTGCTGGGCCCGTAACCCAAAAGTCTGTGGATCTAAACCACTCACTGCTAATGTTTTTAACGTTTTGTTTCCTGCCTTCTATAATTTTCATGGCAGGTTACTAAGCGAAATACAACCACAACGTTGCTGAGATATTTGTCAAACTTTCGACCGCAGATATCTATTGTGGGGAGCGAACGCGCTATTGTCCTTTCCGGGGAATAACGCGTTCACCACCACACCATGTGGGTCTCTCAAGTATTTCTATCGATCTTTTTGCCACAGCAATCACCCGTAAGTGGGGTTGATCTGGGGAGCGCAAATCGAAACCGCATAGTGTGGTGGTTAACGCGTTACTCCCCGGAAAGGACAATAGCGCGTTCGTTTCCCACCATAGACACCTGCGGTCCAGAGTTTTGCAAATATCTCAGCAACGTTGTGCTAATGTTTTTATCAGGGCTTTTTAACGAGATCGCTTCATTGACATGATGCTAAAGCAGTTCCACGTTTCGACCTCGTAGCCAAACCGACCGGTGCATTACTGCCGCTGGTTTCTGATCTATAGAATTTTGTACTTTTAGCGGTTACAATTTCAATGGTGGTATTCTGGCTTTTCTCTGAAGCAGCGTAGCGCAGTGGAAGCGTGCCGCGCCCATAACCCAGAGGTCAGTTTGTCGAAACCACTCGCTGCCAATGTTTTTATCTGGGCTTTATCAAGGAGATCGCTTCTTTGATATGATATTAAAGCAGTTCCATTTCTTGAGTTCGTTGCGAAACCGACAGCTGCATTACTGCCGCTGGTTACTGATGTATAGCATTTTGTACTTGTAGCGATTAAGGTTTCAATCCTTGTGTTCTGACATTCCTTTGTAGAAGCGTGGCGCAGTGGAAGCGCGGTGGGCTCATAACTCAGAGGTCGGTGGATCGAAACCACTCGTTGCTACTATTTTTCTATCTATGCTTTTCAAGGAGATGGCTTCCTTGCCGTTCTATTGTTCAAGAAGGGGGCCTATACAATATCGGCAACTATAGCGCTATGTTTCTACTCATCCGACTCGTGACATCACTGCTGTGAGGAAAACGAAATCGCCGAAACATTAGCCATCGATCAACAACACTAACAACAACGAAAATGACAACGTAGACCTATACCATCCTCTCATCAGCTAAAGAAGGTAAGTCTGTGAGATCATATAAGTAAATATATCAACTGTTTATGCCTCTGTTTATGAAATGTCGGTCTTTTGAGTTATAGCGGTATCTGCTTGCTGTCTGTCGTCTACGAACTCCTCACTCGAGGCATCCTGAACAAGACTGGCAGTGCACTGGACGAAGAGCAGCCATGTGAGCTAGCAAGGTTTCGAAAAGTATTTAGTACGATTGGCGTATCCACACGATAACAAAGCTCACTGAAATAGGTCGAGAGTGCCCGCTCTGTCTCACTTTCATTGATTTAAAGAAGACCTTTAACTCATTTGAGATAGAAGCAGTCATGGAAGCCCTCTATAGTCGAGGAGTCCCTACTCAGAACATAGAGATTCTTCGCGAGTAGTACAAAAACTTCGAAACCAAGGTATCACCATTCTACAGCTATATTAACATCGACGTCAAAGAGGTGTTAGGCAAGGCGATACCATCTCGCCAAAATTACTCACCGGCACTCTCGGGAACGTCATGCTAACATTGGAATGGGATAACATGAGAGTAAATATCGATGGTCAGCAGTTGCACTACTTTCGATTTGCTGATGGCATCGTCCTTATAACACCAAGTGTTAGCCAAGCGGAATGAATGCTTACCGACTTTAATAAAGCTTTTGGAAAGGTTGTCCTTTGACTAAATCTTACAAAAACGATGTTGATGATTAACGGTTTGGTTTCGCATGCTTCATTCACGCTCAACGGAACGAATATCTTTGAATGCTCCAGTTATATCTATCTAGGTCGGGAAATCAATATGATGAATAGTTTAGCTCCAGTGCTGAGCAGAAGGAAGCGAGCGTCTTGGATGACTTTCAAGAGCATCGAAAATATAGTGAGGGGAACAAAGAACACCCGACACCGTGCCCACCTTTTCGACTCAACGGTGCTTTCTGCCTTAATGTATGCGTCAGGGCCTGGTTGCTGCGTAAACAAGATGATAGATCACTTAGCGTTATTGAACGCGCGGTCGAAAGGTTGATGCTAGGAGTATCCCGTGTCACACAGGTAAGGGAAGGGATCAGAAGCTCCGATGTGCATCAACGATCAAGAATCAAAGATGCCGTTCTGTACGCCACACAGCCTAAGATAAGGTGGACTGAAGACGTGATGCTTATGAATGATAACCGATGGACAAGAGCAGTTAATGACTGAATTTCTCGGAACGTTAAGCGCACTGCAGGAAGACCACCGACCCGATGGTCAGAGTTCTTCATGAAAGCCTAAAAGAAAGATATGATACTCAAAGAGTCCCTAGAGCGAGCAGAACCCACTGAGCTACTCTTGCACGCGACAAGGAGGAATGGAACATTTACTGGCGCCGGCTCGAGTCACTCGACGATCAACAAGACTACAGGTGATACAAGTGATTATTGTCCAAGGAACTTCGTCTGAAGACCTATGGATTATAACTAAGGTAGATTTCCTGACTTTTCATAATGGCCATTTACGGTATCTAACAATTCCAGAATCTACGCTCTTAACGTGGATTTTTGTTGTGTTCCTTTGAACGCTGTCATAAATAAGAAGACTACAACATTGACAATTTTACCTCGTACAGAAACAGGGTTATCTGAAAATTCTAAATGACCTTATCGCCTTTGCGCAAGGTGGTTTTTCCACGAGAAGAATGCAGCGAAATCGAAGAGAGGAATGTCGGAAGTGCCCTAAATTGGCATTCCTTCACATCTTTAATTGATTCCGAAAGAAATTGTTATTCACAATATTGATGAGAAATGCGACAAATTCATCGAACACATTCGGAGCTATTGTGAAATGTCTATTCCATCATATTCAAGCCACAGTTGCTCTGTAAAATACACGTTTTGTAGGTGTTGTTTCAGAAGGAAGAGAAAGCTAAAATCCGTGTTTTCTTCTTCGCTTATGACTGACTTGCTGTGACCAGCACAAGCAGTGTTGATTGTTTCGCGGTGAAATTTTCTCGCATCGAAGACCTCATACAAGCAAAACGTGACCTGATATAAGTGACATCAATAAGACTTCGCAAACACGACGCCATCATCAACACTACGCTCCAGCATCTCATTTTCGTTGAGAATGACCTCCTCCCAGAACATGTTTCTCCGTTCTACAGACCAAGTTTTTAACTACCATTGACTTGCACTGGACCAGCAGGACTGCACGCTTTGTCATAAAATCTTTCGATTATCAGTGTTTATCAAACTTCATATACTCGATAGACTGCTGCTTCTATGCTCATTTTGTTTACATTAATTTTCATGAACTCATCCATTATTTTCGTATGAAGGAGAGTAGTGATACGACCAAGAAGCTGGCGAACATCAGAAACGCTATTTCAAAGATTTGCTCTCATTATTTGATACAGAACCGTCTACCGGTAAAATTTTTGGTCCGACTTTAAGTGACAAAAATTAGCATATTGCTAACATCAAGTGATCTTACGAAAGTAGAAAAACAACAAGAAAATCATTGCCTCATAAACACAAAATGGCATTCAAGTTGGAAGAGATCGATCGGTCATCAACACACATAATTCATCAGATCGTTATGTACAATGAAAGAATTACTATCATTTAGGTGCATAATGTCATTTTCATCGACAGTGCTTTCCTTTTGAGTTCTTCATCAACAGCCACTAAAGATAAAAGAGCCGTAATTCTCTTAGTAGCAAATTGAAACCTATTGATAAATAAACCGGATCGAGATCATCGTGTACTCCGAGGGTCAACCACATTGTGCCCTATCGGCTAACAATGTCCGCTCAGCTTGCAGGTAAAGAACTACACGATCGTTTATAATCACAAGTCCTAAAAAAAATTTCATGGGGTCGTCAACTGAACTTGAGAGAATTGAATTGAACCATGGTTATTATGATATCGTCTACTACAAATCAGACACTCAATTTTTTCGTCTTTAACAACAGCGACACTTCTTTGTAATTCCGGTTAGGAACGTTTTATCACTATATGGATTGCAAGATAACTGGTATACCACATTTTCTATGTTACGAGAATCCGAGATTCCTTCTACATCTAGTAGCTCACTTACTTCTATCGTTTAAAGAGTTTTGCTAAATTAATCTTTTAGCAATGAGTGCTTCTAAGACGCTTAACACTTTTTAATGCTTTAGCTGCCTGTCCAATAAGATGGCAAAAAAGAAAGTCCGTTCCTTATGAAGCACTGCCTGTTATGTTATACAGAGAGATTTAGCTTAATAAATACTACTCGCTCACCAGCATTACTATTATTGTCTTTAGGATTTGCTTTAACCCGCGAGCACTGTAGTGTACGACCTAACGTACTAGACATAGTGTGAACGAATAGGATGTTGCGATATGGAAGGAGGAAGTGATGATTCATGCCAAGAATCTCGACGTGGCACTGACTCTTTCCGACTTTCATCATTCTGAAAGCGCCAAATGTTTTCAAAACTTCTTCAAAAAAAGTAAAATTTCAACGGCCCTGAACCAATGTAGTCCTAGGGTGAGAAACAATGACAAAAACATTAAATATGCTGCGCCATAGAAGTTGCTGCAAAGAGGGTCAGAATCCTAAGAATCGTTAATTTCTGCTATCAATGACCATCAAACTTTGTAGCACAGACGTTGTTTAAAACAAGTGTAGTGCTTTTTAGTTTAGCGAAAAGTTAGCAACTAATTTCATTAAACGTCCTATTCAGAGGAGGCTTTTCGCAGGATTTTTCAGTTGAAGGAGAGTAGACGCATAATCTGATTCACTAACACTTTCCCACTCTCCTCGTTCTGAACTTTCAACTTTTTCGTCCAATATCGGTTTTCCACTTCTTCGAAGAAACATGAGCCACAGTGCTTCTGTCACCTGAAAACTTACTGTAGTGCTGGGTATCAATTTTTGCGCCGGTAGTCTTTCTCTTTTGGATAACGCTTAAGATGAGAGTATGGAATGAGAACTAAGAACAAAATATGTTCCTGCTTCAACTGTGCCGCGTTAAATAACCTTATACATCTTCCGCATGTTACGTGTTACAAACTCTTGTTGTAAGTTGTAAAAAATTCCCTAAAATATACACACCTCCTCCGTCACAGAAATATATTCATGCTTTAACCCTGCAATACTTTCATGTACAGACATTCTTTTGATCTCATTAGAAAAACTACCTTGGCGCATGTGAGGTTCCCAGCATGACTGGCGATCATCTGCAACAGAAACACGCCATCCGGCCGAAGAAATCGGTCCGTGAATCTAACGATCTGGTCCGATTCCATGTCCAGATGCTTGGCAACGAAATTCTGACGGCAGTGAGCCGATGCGAGAGCAAACATCCAGAACAGCAGGTTTAGAACAGTTATTATACCCAGCACCTAGAAACGGTCGCACTCGAAACAATCAAAATCAAAAAAGTAGAAAAATAAAAGAAAACCAATTATGTCATACGGATCAGATATGTATTCAATCAACTCTACGATGCTTGATGAAATCGACTGCATGGCGCAGCCCACAGGGATTGATCAACGTTAGTCGCTTTTACCGCCCTGAACTTTTTTTCCACAGATATAAACATGGTTGAAATTCAACAAATGAGGAGAAGAAGTGAAAACGAGGTGAACATTTAGAAAAACCTAGTCTTCCGCTGATTTAAAATTTCTGAGTTAAGCGACAAAAGTGGTATACGACGCAAAAGCAGAAAATTATGCTGAAGAAGTGCGAAATTTCACACTGGAAGGTAGACTGTTAAGATGTGCAAACTATGGTCAACAATTAAGTCGCTCTCACATTTGATAACTGTTTGCTATATTATGATCGGACCCACGAAGAAACACGTCTCTAACGCACTGGTGATGAGGTGCATCACTTATGACGCTTTTCCCGCCTGTTTATTCTGTCGTGTAATGCTTTTTTCCAATACTTTTTGTAACCAATCGATTGCCGCTTGAACACAAATTTTGCAATGTGCATCGACCGGAAGAAGTTTTATTTTGCACTGATCACAAAAGGTTTGTTATAAACGAGGCCAATGACCAGTAATCTCACTGGTAGCTGACTGTCATTTCAACTTTAATCGCTTCAATGAATAACTGTTACTGTATAGAAGGACCCAGTACGAAATATACAGGAAACCAGAGATAGGAATACTTCTGACTTGTTAAAATCCAGCCACTAAGACAGGAGATTATCTTAACAAGATAAACGATATTATTTCTCAACCGCTGCTAAATAACACCGAGTCGTGCCGAATTTCATTGAACGAAAACGACTACACGACGTATGCTGATCTACCAGAGGACAGCCACCAACTACTGTATATTGAAACGTGACTAATACACGCCGCTCTGCTATGCGAACAGAATTAAATGTTCGTCAAATGAAAGAAGAACGAGTCGAAGGGAAACTATTGTGTTCAATACTTAGAGGGGAACCTTCAGCGGGGACTAATGAATGGGTCAATATTGATTTGCAATTCTATTTGGTTGAATGCCGAAATAATGAACTTAAAAAGAAAATTCGAAAATCTACTAGCAAATCCCATACACCAGCTTTCAACACTGTTCACGAAACTCATAATATTCGAACCAGGGTCGTTAACATGTCAGAGAAGTAAAGGGTCAACGTGTGAGGAGGCATGACTCTTCCTGACGGTGCGAGCTTGCTATCAGAATTGGGCCCAAGTTTCCCACTGGCGCAACCCTTTTCTAAAGAAACCTTGTTTAGGATCGCTTGAAGTTTACACAAGCATCAAGGCCGACCCTGTAACAAGGCTAGAGTTGAAGGACTAAATAAAGCAGAACAACAAGAAGTAAAGGCACTACCAACATCATCTTTTTCTAGAGCGTTTTTTAGACAACAACACACAAGCGATGAAGTAGACATCAATTTTCGCATATTTTCCAGTGAAACTCTCAAAAACCTAAATCACTATTGTGACAGAAAGTTTACTTCCAACATCAAAAGAGCGCAAAAATGCTTAGGTTTTTAGGTTCAAAAACCAATTAAATCAAAAACTATTAGACTCTCAGTTAGTGAGGAGTTTCAGTAATTCCTGGTTAGTTAGATGTTGAGGCAACGAAAAATCATTTTGGGGAAGTTTCCGTTTATCGCTCATCATCTGACAAGGAGTTCAAAGGTCAACATCGAAAACTGAATAACGAACGGGTCAAAGTGGTAAGTGCGATAGGTTTAAAGCCTCCAGTTATTTCGTAACTTAAAATCGAATCAACATTTTTATTCTTATATTTATCAAAACTCATAAATTTGTATCCACTAATGATCTGGCGTCTACCGAACTCTCGACCTTTAAAGCTAGACCCATCACCAGTTGTGTAGACGGGACCGAGGGTAGAATAGTTTGGTTCATAAACCTAATTCTCATCCATTTACTGAAGCACATACCAGCCCACCTCACGAATACCCAAATGTTCCTGGATCGTCTGCGTAACGTGCGTCCTAAAATTGCGTATGTTATGAAGTCCTTCCACGTTACCGCCAGCTATAGAAACGTTTCAAATAACTCCGCGATGCAACCCATCCGCGAGCTCCCTATGCAACACAGAAGAGCAGTAAACATGAATGGCTTTTCGGTTTCGGGAGTTCTTGGCCCTTATAAAGGAGTGCTTAAAGTACTCAGCCTTTAAAGGGTCTACGAAATATTACGCACAAATTAGACGGTTGGCAACGCGACAGCGATTGCCACCAAGCTTTGCTTCTGATGATCTAGCGTCTACCGACCGTCAACCTTAAGGTTCGACCCACAATCAGTTGTGTAGATAAAGCTACCGATGGAATAGCTTGGCTTATAAACCTAATCTTCATCTTGTTGCTGACGATGACATCGAAACGTTTGCCGAAGAGAACCTATATAATAACCTCGTGTAAGCTGAACGGTTCAAACGGATGGACAAACATTTTGAATTGCATAAAGAGTGGCTCTTGTCTTTGAACGACCACATTGACCTGTTCAAAAATGGCTTCTTTACCTAATGATATCGAAAGGCAAGTAACAAAAACACTCCGGTTCATTACCCTCCTTCTCTCTTAAGGGCGCATGTGGCGCATTGGTTGGAGGCGCCACTGCGACACACACGTGGAATCGATCCCCGCGCCCATGGCCCATCAGGCCTTCCATCCCTCTGGGATCGGCAAAACAAGGCAAGGTACCAGACTTGTCTGGGAAGATAGCAGCACTGGCTCGATACATCGGTAGGCCACCGCGAGTCATTGTAAAAGCCAGATATGCATTCAAATCACCTCCAACGATACTTAATGAAGTCGAATGCACGGCGCACCCCTCAGGGATTGATAAACTCCGAGAGCTTCATCCTTTTACCTTTCTTCTCACTCTTCATACACTAAAACAGGCCTTGTGAAAAACTTTTCGAATAGCGCCAATGTGTGCATAGGAAAACAACAGGAGGAAGAATCACTGGAACCGGCGCAGAAAATAGCCACTTCGAATGGCTACACAAGAATGGCTCATCCGATAGGTATGGAGAAAAACTACTATCCCAAACACTAATTGTAGCGAGAATAAGGTCCAGTTTATTCTCAGCCTTGTTTGAAACGTAACAAATGTTGCTAAAAGAAGCTGCTTAAAAGTGCTCGGCTGATAGAATTCGATAGCAGTGAATGAATTGCCATCGATGGAATTTCTTATACCGCGTATTACACAGCGTTACCTGGTGCCATACCTTTGGCTGACTTTTCCACCTGTTCCCACTGAATTACGGCTTTATATGTGATGAACAGAGTAATGAAGAGTACTTATTTAAAGTGAATTTACGAAAAAGCGATGATAGCCGTATGAATCGAATTGGTAAGGCAAAATTTACTTATGCGAGAAACTTACGGATAACCAGATCCATAGAAATATGAAAATTTTCTCGGTGAGCATGTTGACCACAAGAACGCATTGCACCGTGTGCCGGTGAACATTCCCTAGCACCTGAAACTAAGCTTATTCCTCCATTAGAGAAAGAAAGAAAGAGAGAAATAAAGGAATGGATGGCAAGGGAAGGATAGAGAGAAAGCGAGAACTCACCCTAATTTCAAAATCACAAAGCGTTACACGCGGAAATTTTCCAGAGTCCCTCCATTCGCGTCCCTAGATAGTTGATCAATGCGTAATGAAAATGGTTATAGTAACACGCAGTTTTAATCAGCTAAATACCACTGGCCATTGGAGATACCTACAGATAGAAAATGAATGCGAGACAGTTCTCAACTATGACTTTGATCAACACCATGAACCTTACCCTCCAGCATTTACGTAGTGTTTGTCTTCTTTATCATAAACAGCTGTGATATGATCACAATTCTAACCTTTTTATTTTCTGCCTATTCTTTTTAAGGGCAGAGTATTTTGCGAAATATAACTACTATAACGCTGAGATATTTGAGAAACTCCGGACCGCAGGTATCTGCGGTAGGGAACGAACGCGCTATTCTCCTTTCCGGCGAGTAACGTGTTCACCACTACACCATGTGGGCCTTTCGTTTCGTCTGTCTCTCAGCTAGTTCTGTCGATCTTTTGCCAACGGCAATCACCCGTCAACGGGATTGATCTAAGGAGCCCAAGACAGAACTAGCTGAGAGACAGGCAAAACGAAGGACCCACGTGGTGTAGTGGTGAACGCGTTACTTCCCGGAAAGGACAATAGCGCGTTCGTTCCCTACCGCAGATACCTGCGGTCCGCAGTTTTGCAAATATCTCAACATTATAGTAGCTGTGATATGTTTTACAGAGTCGCACATATAGTGCAGTGGTTAGACATGCCTTTTGTACAGACGTGGTTGTTGATTCAACCGCTGTTTTCAAGAAAATCAAATCGTCCTTCTCTCCGGAGCAGAAAAATCGGTGCCCGACTTGTCTGGAAGGATGAAAATACCGACTTCTAGCGTCGATCTACCACCACAAGTTATTGTATAGGCCAGATATGCGTTCCAACTACGCTTAATGGAGTCGAAAACCTGAGGCATTCCTAAGGAATCGACCAACGCAGGCCTTTCAGGCCACACAAAACAATTTGTTTTATAAACTTACTTGAATACTTCGATATTTGTATGGTCCGTCTTAACTGCTTGTGCAAGCCCCAGCATAATTTCTACTTTTTCGGAGTTTTGTTGGTTTAGCCACTGTTTTCTTCGGTGTCCTGAGGTCAGTCTGGCCAAAGTCTCTCCTAGGGCGTCACCACCACAGGAAGTCGCCGGCCTTTGTAGATCAGAAGAAGATTTGCCATTATGCGATTAGTCTCATACCAGGTCGGTGGTGAATCCTGGTATTGGTTTACTCTTAGCTAGAGTTCCCGATGAAAACGCCGAACTCTTCCTCAGCTTGGGAGATCTTGCCGGGGGTATGAATCCCTCGCTGCACATCGCAGACCGACACCCAGGAACATCTCCCAGCAATGATGAGGCGGTAAACCGTTGAGAGGTTCATGCACATATTACTGGAAATTTTAAAATTCAGAATGTGATTCGACTTTGCTTTCCTTTTGTCCTAACTGGGGCTCATACAGGCTTCTTTGCCAAAGCTGGTCAGTAAATTCCTTTTTTCCATTCAACCTTAATACATTTGGCATCAATTCGAAAGATCGACTTTCAACTAACTTCGTCACTGTGAAATAGACAAGTCCTTTTGGTTACCTTAACTGTCCTTGATAAACGTTAGGACTAAGCACCACAACAATATTTCTCGTTAGCTTTAATAAGACAGGACTGCTGTTGAGAGGTACCTAAAAAGTGTTATCTAGAGGGTTTTGTGGTAGTTACTGTACAATCATCGAACACTCTACGTCGGTAGTTAGTCCGAAAGAAATTGTATGACCGTCTATGGACAACAATTTACCCTAAAGGATAACTCGAGGACTCGAGGATTGCATGAGATCATACACAGTGTACCTAACCTGATTAACATATTGACGAAACATCCAGAACAATTTGTGTCTGCGTAAAAACATCTAGATGGAAAGATTAAAATGCAACAAAGTTGCTTACTAAATAAAAACTGAACACAAAAACACGGTGATGGTAATTTATAAATTGAAGCCATTATCTGAATAAAGGACCAGCTCGTATGAAATGCTGAGATAATTGCAAAACTCCGGACCACAGGTGTATGCAATGGAGAACGAACACGCGCTGTTGTCCTTACCGGGGAGCAGCGCGCTTCACCACTACACCATCCGGGTCACCACAACAGCGCGTGTTCGTTCTCCATTGCATACACCTGTGGTCCGGAGTTTTGCAAATATCTCAGCATTTCATACGAGTTATATTTCGCAACATACCCTGCCATTAAGAAGAAAAAGGCAGTAAATAAAAGAGTTAAAAGGACCAGCTCTTTACTGCCAAGCCGCCTCCAAGGTCAAGGTGCGGGGAGGGCAGTGTTAGTGGCCCTGTTCATTACAGGAAGTACCAAACCTACCCATGCTTTTTCTCGTACCCCTTAAGGAAACGCGAAGCCGCTCATCCCTCCTGGTCGGAAAATTGCTAGTAGACTTGTATGGGAACAACTCAGCTTCTGTAATCGAAAAAGGAACTTTAATGTTTTCGCTTTGGTGGCCCGGTTATTTCAGAATTACAGGAAGATCAACTCGACTAGTTTTCAATGGCACACATAAGATTACAGTCCTCAAGCAATAGCCAAGGGTATATGCGAAAAACTCGAAGGCCGTCGTGTAGGGTGGATGTGAGCAAATAAAGATTTCCTTTTCGGCCGAGAGTGAGGCAAGGAAAAGACCTCGATTGCAGAGGTGGATAGCACGTTAGCCCTCGGAAAAGGAAGTCGCGTGTTCTAAGCCCACATAATGACTCGGGTTTTACACTCATCTCAGCATTCTTGTAGTTGTATTTCACCTAACACCTTGCTACAGAAGAAAAGAACAGACAGTGAACGAGAACGCAAACAAATGTGATTGTCACGAAAACTTTCTCGATTTAAGCTCTCAGTTTTCAAATTCACATCCGCATTTAGCAGCTATTAGCAGAGTTTCAAAAAATTAACATAAAAATAAATAATAGTGCGAGAATCCCTCTTCCCCTTTAAAATTACTTTGTACCTATCGCTTCAGCGGCTTACCGTTCAGTATTTCTTTTCGGAAGGCAAGCTAAGAGTACAGTAATTCCGCGAATTACAATGGCCCTATGAGAACTACGGTGAGGTGACGAACCACTGTTTAGTGGAGGAGTACTGAATATAGATGTTAACAGCAAGCAGGTCGAATTCCGATTCGACTCGTGGTTAGGTCATCTCCAGAAAGTGCACTCCAGAAACCGCCACAAATATGGCATCACGTCCTCGAAACTTTCTGTCAAGGGAAATTTGTCTATGAAACGTAATTGTGTGCTGGCAATATTTGAACCATGGCCTAGATATAATGTCAATATTGTCGCAATAAATAAAGCTTAAAATAGTTGCTGAGATATTTGCAAAACTCTGGACCGCAGGTGTCTATGGTGGGGAACGAACGCGCTATTGTCCTTTCCGGGGAGTAACGCGTTCACCACCACACCATCCGGGTCCTTCGTTTTGCCTCTGTCTCTCAGCTATTTCTATCGACCTTTTTGCCACAGCAATCACCCGTCAGCGGGGTTGATCTGGGGAGCGCAAAACGACATAGAACCATAGACACCTGCGGTCCAGAGTTTTGCAAATATCTCAGCAACGTTGTGGTTGTATTTCGCTTAGTAACCTGCCATGAAAATTATAGAAGGCAGAAAACAAAACGTTAAACAGCTTAAAATAGGATCATAAACCCATGAAATTGGAGCAGACTTTATAGCCAGGCTGTTCTCAGGATTCCGGGGAACAACAATGGCTTAACCAGCAAATCTCCGAAAAATGGTGATTATGCCGGGGCCCGCACAACTAATGAGGACGGACCGTTCAAGTATCAAGCAAGTAAGCTCATGAAATACGCCATTATGCGGATGATTCGCTCTACGTTATCATCATAAGACTCTGGAAAAGAAAATATCACTGAGTCAGCTGGTAGTAATCTAAAATACGAAAACAAAATCAATGTCGTTGTGCTAATTGTTACAATTACTACTCAAGGGCACGGATAAAGGATTGTTCCAGTAGAAATCCCAGAAACTTAGGGAGGAAATGTAGTCGTTACAAAAAGTTTTATTGCAACGATGCTTTCGAAGGCTAATAAAACTTGTGACTGTGCTTTTTATAATGCTCAGATGTTTGCAAAACTCCGGACCGCAGATGTCTACGGTGGGGAATGAACGCGCTATTATCCTTTCCGGGGAGTAACGCGTTCACCACCACGCCATGCGGGTCCTTCGTTTCGCCTGTCTCTCAGCTAGTTCTATCGATCAGAGCCGTCAGCAATCACCCGTTAACGAGATTTTACAAATATCTCAGCGTTATGGAAGTTATATTTCGCAACATACCCTGCCATTAAAAAGAATAGGCAGTAAATAAAAAAGGTTAAGACTGTGCTTTCTGTTTTGATAAACAAAAATCCAATAACACTTTTCTACTTGGACGGTCTGTCTTCATGAAACACTAATAATCGCATAGGCCCCTGCACGATTTCAACTTAATTAGTAATTTGTTGATCAGACAAGATTTTCTTTACCAAATGTCTCCAGATAGGCACTTCAGGGCTTTCTCGATTATTTACTGCAGAAAGTCACTGTTCCTTATGGACTTAAGGAAGATGTGCGACATTTTCAGTTTCCAAAGTTCCCCTAGTAAATATTGAGATTCTTCCCTACTTTGGAGACTATGACGTGGGAGGGAACGGTTGGACCTTGTAATTGCAATTAAATATCAAAAGCACCATCAACTACAATGAGTTGAGCGACAAACCAATGGTAAATAATGTTGTCATAATACAGAATGTTATGCACTATCACATTACTCAGTTAAATACTAGTGAGGAACGATTCTACTGTAAGTATGGCTAGAAAATAATTATGATATTAACTGAAATGCACAAAATCATTATTAAAGTAAGATATGTATTCTTTCTTGATAAGCTTGCACGAGGTTGATAAATATATTTATTTTCGCCTAACGTTTCGACGTCTTCGTCTTCCTCAAAGCCGATGGTCCGAGTCGATGGTCCATGATTGTTGTTCGTCTCGACGTTGCAGCTTCGCCTTCGTGTCGAGCCAGGTCTTCCTCAGTGATCTTCTCAAATGAGGCATCCTCACTCAGTGATGCCCTTTTATACACGATGCTGATGGTGGACATATAGTGATAATGTCCGGTGGTAACAGCTTGTATTTCTTCCGGGCATACATCGTATTGAAAGAATACATATTGATTAACCTCGGCCGATGCCGATGGAACACGCTTGGGACATCCAAAATAGACATTCCAGTTACCTTACAAACGTTTCTACAAAATGTTTAATCGGACAGTAAGAAAGTTGTCACTTGAAACGAATCGCCATCAACATTACCAACAGTAGTTACAAGGAAAACTCCTTCACATCACCTAATACGAACATTACCTCCATTTTGTGAAGATTCCAATCAACGAAATCCTGAAAATAAACTGGTACATTTAACATGAAGGAAAGACCTGACTAAAGATTACGAGCTCCATCTGATCAATGCCGAGGTTAATAGAAAGTCGGTCGTGGGAGTTACTGAAAGATGTACCAGCAAGATACTTCCGACTTGTAAAAGAAGCGCTGTCACTGAGACAAAAGATCGTCTTAGCTCGACAGTCAATACACTTTCTCCGCCGCTGTCTAAAACATCAAGTCGTTCCGAACTTCATCAAACGAAGACGACTACACGACGTATGCGGTCTACCAGAGGACAGTCACCAAGTATTGGACGTCGAATTGCGAATACTACGCACTTGTCTACGAAGCCGACAAAACCAAATGTTCGCCAAGTGGAAGTGCGAGACGAAGAAAAACTTTTGTGCTAAATATTTGGAGGACCACCTCTGGAGGAGAATAGTGAGCGGGTCAGTGTTGATTTGCAACTCTATTAGGTCTAATGCTAAAGTAGCTTTGCGAAGAAAATTCGAAGACCTTTTGAGTAAATCACATAATACAGCTTCAATAGCGCACAAAAATATCGCTAAAGAACATCAAACAGATCACGTTAGGATAGGTAATGTGCAAGAAAATTCAAGGCTAAACGTGTTAGGAGGCATAACTCTCCCTGACGGTGCGCGCTCGTTATTAGAATTGGGGCCGAGTTTCTCACCATCTGAACTCATTTCTAAGATAACCTTGCGTAGAGTCGCATGTGGTTTACATGAACTTGAAGATAGACTCCGCAAAAAAGCTAGAGATGAAGCGCTAAATAGGTGCGAACAACGTCAAGTGGGGGCCCTACCAATAGCA
>UYYA01001334.1:0-15991 GCA_900624975.1 Angiostrongylus costaricensis
AGACACGAGGTTGTTAATATAGAATTTATTAGAACACAATTGCTGACGTTTCGGCGGTTTCGCCTTCTTCAGAGCCGTTTGTTTGTTGTAAGTATTTAAGTTAGTTGGTGGATAGCCGCAGAGTTATCGAGTTATCGTTATCGACCATGTATTACTCTGCGGCTATCCACCAACTAACTTAAATACTTACAACAAATAAACGGCTCTGAAGAAGGCGAAACCGCCGAAACGTCAGCAATTGTGTTCTAATAAATTCTATATTAACAACCTCGTGTCTGCTTATTGATGAAAAACATTGAATTATCAATAAATGCCGAGGTTAACAGAAAGTCGGTCTTGGGATTTAGGGTTTGTTGAGCCTTGAGCGCGTAACCTAACCAACGACCACATGGGATTGCACGGTACCTCTAACTACTGCGCCACGCGTGCCACCTCAAGAGTATCGACAACAATCAGCTGTGATACGATCGCACTTGTGATCCAAGATCTTGATTACATGTGTAACCAAATACGGCAAGGCTTTGTGAGCCTGAAGTGAAAATGAAGTTGACAGATGACAGTTGGAAAGGGAAAATTAACGTAAAATCTACCTTAATTCTTCCCTTGTTAGCATAGACTTTTGTTGCACTTCATTCCTAATGATAAAGATTTCATTTTACAATATATCCCGAATTCTCCATTAAAGATCCTCTGCGGGCAACTGGAGAACCGCCTGTTTTGGAATCTGCTCTTCTTACAATGTGACCGGCCCATGTGTGTTTGGCTATTGCAGTATATCTTTCTGGATCCTGAAGATGGGGTAAGTTTCGAATATCTGATTTGACCATTCCGGCTAGACGTGTTGGTGCCGGTTAAATCTCAGAAGATATTATTCAAGCGCTCTATGAGTGGTGCGTAGATTTCTTAATGTGATTGAATTATCACCCCACGTCTGTTCTGCATAACAGAGTGCTGAAAAGATTGCTGAGTCAAAAGGGTGAGCGCGGAGTTTTGGGTCCGTCAGTTGGTCGGCGCTCTATTTGAGTGGCCCAAATGCGACCCACGCTGCTCTCCTTCTGCCGTCTAATTGCTTTTGCTGCTGTTGTTCACGTTCACTGAACGCACATGATACACGTACGAGGTGATCTCTGTAATCAGAGAACAATCCATTTCGATTTGTTGGCCTTTGCACCAGAGGTTCTTCATGAAATGGGTATCCGCCCTATTTATGCGTGGTTTTATAAGTACAGCTCGTTAAAACTAATATTTGATTTTTAAATACGTTTAGAATTAAAAGTTCCAAAGAAGGAAAAGCAGTTTAGACTTCTAAAAATCCAAACCAGATTCCGGCAGCAATGAAAACCACCAATGCATTTGGGAGTGTGATCACGTTCTAGTGGGCGAAATGGCGCCTGTTCAGCTGTTTTCATTTTTCAAATACGAACCTCGAAGAAATACAAACTGACAAAAGTACGATTTCGGGGCTACATAAATTCATGGCTTCATCCTGACAGAATGGTGAGTTTTTCACGCTACTGACAAAGATCTGAAGATTCTAATGTTTTTAAATCTAATTAACAAAGGCGGTTGCGAACTAGTTGGCTTCTTAGAGCGCTCCGTGGTATTTTAATTATTCTTATCGAATTCTCTAGAGCGGCCCTTCTTAATCAACGTGTTATGGCTGCACTTACTTCGTTTGAGATAAAGGGCAGGGCAACACGTTGCTTAAGAAGGGCCCGTCGAGAGAATTAATGAATAAAATCCAACTAGAGCTGAGATGTGTTGGATTAAATTTGAAGGCCGTCGTTATTCTCGCATCTTGTGAGTGGAAATCAACTCACGTCTAATCGCTATACTAGTATGGCCCTCTCGATCTCAAATTAGGGTTTGTTTGGACTCGGGCAACATTACCGCATTTAGTGGTTAGGAAAGCAAGACCGTGAGCAACAATATCCAACACTAAACGATAGCTTAAAGTTCCATTTGCGGCAAGGAACCACCAGATTACGTCTTAGCTTGGAAAGCTCCATAGGGAACTGACAATAGAACAAAGGTAGCGCAGCAGGAGTACTTATTGAAGCTGCAGCCTTTAGAAAAACATCCGTAACGTTCGCCTACACACCATTCTATAATGAACGGGCTACATATAATGAACAAGAACCTACTACGAGTCCTGACCAAAGCTCTAACAGTTTTTGACATGCTACCAGTCATAACCTTACCAGACTAGTAATAAGCAGAAAATTATAAAGACCACACAAGGAGAGAAACCTAGACGATATCGGCAACCATCAATCGATCTGTCTATTACTGATCATATACAGATTCTTTACTCATGTTTTTCAAAACGTCAAGAGAAGATTTAATGAAAAGCACTCTCTTAACTAGGCTATGTTCCAGAAAGGTTCCAGACGCGTCAAATCTACACGGTAACGAAACTCACTGAGCCCACGATAGAAGATGCTACCTTAATATCTCATTCTTATCAACTTGGAGAGATTCTTCAATTCATTCAGAAGATATATGAACACTCAATACAAAAGGGCTTTATGAGTCAGAGAAAGTTCACAACCAAAATTTCACAATTCTAGATACAATCAAGCGCATGAATACTGGTCCGAATTTCTAGAATTCGTTTATTCATACCTCTCATGAAGAGGTAAGGGTAGAGAACTTATTAAAAATTCCGGTTGATTCTTCGCTAAAATTACCATTCTCATAGAAGTAAAACCTTCAGAGGGAAAATATCTCAAGATCTTATGCTCATTCTTGCTTTATCCATGATTTCCTTCTTGATCTTTGGATATGTAGGATATGCCTTCAACACCTGATGGCACACTTCGATGCAATCAAAAAGTCGCTTGCATTTGAGCAGATTATAGGCAAGCTTGTACCCTGGAAGATGTCCTCTCTTATTTTTAGAACCATTCAAAAACATGGCAAACATCTGTTCGATAATTGCTAAATTCTTCCACCTCATGATTTCATGTTCAGACAACTGGAATCCAATTATGGTTCAGACAACTGGAATCCAATTTTCACATTTGGCTAGCGTTAGCGTTGGTTGAACAGCAAGTGCACGCCGTGCTTACAAAGACCTACCGATGGCAGGATTTCGCATTCGGCTCAATTTCCATGCATCGTCATAGTTCGCAGCAGCATCACCGAACTTCTGTTCTCGTTCTCGTAAATATCCAAGAAACTCAAACGCTTTTATCGAACTCTACAAAAAACCATGATAGTTCCAAAAACAATATATGAGAACACTAGAAAATGTTTAAAAGTTCAAAAAAAGCATTCCTTGTTGTGTAAGATATTTATATAAAATAGTTATACGTACAAAATACTTCAATAATCTAACTTAAACAAACCGCGTTATGCTGCAATACTGTACGCAGAATACCGTCTGCTTGCTCGGACTTGTTCTGATTTATGTATAAGTCAGCAAGCAGCAACCAACCTAAAATATAGTAGTATTAAGGAATTCCTAGAAAAAAAAAGTAATGAGAAGAATAAAAACTGGAGGTAGAACAGAGAGAAATATGAGAAAAAAGGAGGCACCGAGATAAAGGAAGAAAAACTACCACAGAAGTCACAACAGAAGAGGTATAAGGTAAATGGAAGCACAACGATCCACGCGATGACACTTAACGAAAGGGAGACAAAGAATTCCCTTTTCGCAAAAGTGTCATAGCAAGAACTGAGTGATGATCGGGGAGGGATGAAAGGGTTCTAAAGTAGACAAACATTCCAGGTGGATAACAAAGGCAAGAGAGAATGGACTATTAAGTGAAAACTTAAAGTACAGACAAATTAAAATAGAACAAACATTTCTCAAGATAATCTGCATCCTCCAATGACCATGGATGGGCAATGACTCGTTTAAGCACAGCTTTTGCTTTCGGCGTTTGCTTTAGTAACATATACGCTCTTGCCACCACCAACACAGCGCCTACGCTGCATACCTTCTCCTTAAATATTTTCACTCAGTGGAACACCCGATTAATCCTATGCCTATTATTGTATTAATTCCTATAAATTAAGATAGTATTAACTGATTTACCAATATATATGATTTCTACTGATTAACTGATTCGCTACTACATTTTTCAAGTAATTCCTATAAATAAACTAAATTGTAAATAGTAAATTTATATAAATTGCCCCAACGGTTTAGCGCCTCGTCGTGGATGGGAGGTGTTCCGAGGTGTCGGGCCGCAACAGACTCGTCGCTCCGGTAAGGTCTCCCAAGCTGAGGAGTCCGGCGTTTTCATCAGGAAAGCCCAGCTAAGAGTAAACCAATACCAGGATTCACCAGCGTCCTGGTATTAAACTAGCCGAATGGGAAATCTAGCCTTGAGCTACAAAGGCGGCAACTGCCTATGGTGGTAACGAAATGGGCAGATATTCGCTCAGTTGACTTCGGGACTCCAGGGAATCACAATGGTTAAGCAGCAAATCTCCGAAAAGTGGAGATTATGCTGAAGCCCGCACAACTAGTGAAGACGGGCCATCCAAGTAATTCCTATAAATCTACGTAGTATTATCTGCTTTGCTAAAATACATGATTGGCCTCAACACGCCTCCATCCATCACAAGGCTTCTTTTACAAACAAGGACACAATGTATTTGTTATATAAGCTTTTTAAGAATTAACCATCAATGAAGTATTTATGAAAGTGAAAAAAGAGCGATAAAAAGCATGCACTAACCCCTTCATTTCCTAGTACTGGCAGTAGCTTATCGAGTGCCCTCTGAATGTTACTACGAACTCCGCTGGCAACCAAAATTGAGTTCTCCATAAGCATATACTTAGAATTGTTGTTCTTAAACGTTACTTCCTAGAAAACATGTAATTTCTGACACAGGAACAGTCCATTCCACGCAGAGCAAAGGCGTTAATTCATCATGAAAACTGAAGAGAACTGCAACAACTGCAAGGGTAGCATGGTTTGCCCATCTCATCCCATCTTACCATACCCATCCATCTTATCTTACCCCTTGCGCGTGTTGCGAAGTGGTCGGAGGCATCTTGAAATACACATGGCATCGATCTCTGCTCCCCAAGTCCACCAAGAACTTCATCCCTCCGGGGTTCGCAAATTGGTACCAGACTTGTCTAGGAGGTTAGCAGCACTGGGACGATACATCGGAGGCCACCGCGAGTCATTATAAAGCCAGATATGCATTCAGTCACCTCCAACGATAGTTAATGAAGTAGAATGCATGGTGTATCTATGCGGATTGATCAACGCCGAGACCATTATCGTTTGCCTTTTATTACTTTACAGAGGGCAGAAAATTTCATTAATAACACTTAAAGCATATTTCTGCACTTATAATTCAGGACAGCAATCCATATTATAATAATGTCACTGAAAATAACACTGGGATCGATAAACGTATAGTTCTCTTACTCACCTTCAAAAAGCGCTCTGCGGTTTTTGCAGCCATTTCTCGATCAGCATCGTCTGTTCTAAAATTGTAACCGAAAAACGGGCTAAAAATGGACTAGAAACTAACTCGGTCATATATTTTTCAGATGCAGCAAAAATATTTCGACGATTAGTACTCAAAGGATGGTAAGAGGTGTTCTACCACACAGCTTGCAAAATAATCGGTTTCCAAAAGATGTGCAACCTACACTTAGCTATAGGATTTATTACGTTAAATGAGGAAAATTGACGGATCTCCACCTTTCTTCAAGTGGATCCCGAGCTTCACCACCAATAATTTCGTTATCCGGATTGAGAACAATCTCGATCATATTATACAGTGCTCTCTCGCCCCATTCAAGATCTTGTCTGGCTCGATTGAACGCTTGTAATGCGGCATTCGGTTCCCCAGAGAACCTGGAACACACTAAACTTGCTAATAAGAACGTGAATACGGAAATGTAAAGCCATCATTACAGAAGCATAACATATTTCGAACCCTTAATGCTTGAACAACGGTGCTAACTAATTCTGAAGCAATTCTCCAGTAGATGTACATCACTCCCACCTTTCGTTTATCCAAAGACAACAAGTTTCTGTACAACGGCACATAAATGGCCCCATGTACTTATACCCGCGTACATGTGGGTGGGTTGAGTGGTGAGTGGTTTGCACCGACTTCAAAGCATAACCCTTCTGGCCTTCAACTGTTATAAAGACCTCTTTTTTTTTACCAAATTTTTGCACCAAATGGCTCATACAATAAAGACGCTCTGAGAGATGTGGCGCACTAAATGCTACTCCCTATATTTAAATTCTAGGAGCGCGCGTGGCGCAGTGGTTGGAGGCGCCCTGCAACAAACACGTGGAATCGATTCCCGCGCCCATGGCCTACCAAGCCTTCCATCCCTCCGGGGTCAGCAAATTGGTACCAGACTTGTCTGGGAGGATAGCAGCACTAGTTCGGCACATCGGTAGGCCACCGCGAGTCATTGTAAAGGCCAGATATGCATTCAATCACGTCTAATGATGCTTAATGAAGTCGAATGTATGGCGCATCTCCCAAGGATTGATCAACGCCAACCTTACCTTTTATTTATTATTCATTTATCCCAAATGAAAGCTTCCTCCGGACTGATTTTTCGACTGAAATCGAATGCGGTGAAGAATTAGGCGTAACAATAATCGACTGCGACAAAAAAGGGCATCGTTACGTTTACTATGGAAGTATAACTAAATAAATAAACTTCTTACGGAAAGAGAAATTTTACAATGTGGTTCCAGTGTGAAACATGAAGTATACGTATGGCATAAAAAAAGCAAATGCGACAATGAACAACCAGACGTAAATCTACTGAGCGTGGAATACACAAAGAAATTTATTCTCTTAGCTTAATAAAAAAGGATTAAGCTCTCGGCGTTGATCAATCCCTGAGGGATGCGCCATGCATTTGACTTCATTAGGCATCGTTTGGACGTGACTGAATGCATACCTGGCTTTTACAATGACTCGCCGTGGCCTACCGATGTGCTGAACCAGTGCTGATATCCTCCCAGACAAGTTTGGTACCAATTTGTCAACCTCGGAGCGATAGAAGGCTTGGTGGGCTATGGGCCCGCGAATCGATTCCGTGTGTTGGAAAGCGCCTTCGACCGCTACGCCACACGCGCCCTTTACAGGTCGATATAGGGAATAGAACAAAAGGAATATATATGCACGTAAAATGTATATATGTATGTACATCTGTGTATGTATATAAATATACACATATATATGATGCGGGTATAAATATGTAAACTTATCGCCAGAATAGCTGACCGCCTTATTCAGAAAAAGGTATTCCTCGGTGTCGAAAAAAGAAGAGGTTTCATTCCCTACTAAAGTGTCATAGGCTTAGAAACTCATTAATTCTCACTCGAAAGTCCAACTAGGAATAAATCAACCCATGAGTCACTGCCAACTCGGTGACAATACATTCACTAGCTGAAACGTGGTGACGACCTAGGAAAGGCCTACCGTGACTTTTGGGCCAACAGGAAAAGAAAATCTTGCACACTTAGTAATCTACCAGTGAATTGACATTGTACCGGGAGCCCTCAAAACGCTTTGCGATTCGTGAAGATCACCCATTCTATTATAAAAAGAAGTACACTTACCATTCATGCAATCCTTTACAGTAATTATAGCCAGCGTCGACTGAAGCTCTTGGATTGTTCTCGACTGCTCTTTTTAGGAATTTATCAGCCTGCTCAACATGACCAGCACGCCATTCCAGTTCGAGACATCTAGCCAGAGCATGGTAATGATCTGAAAGACACACATTTCATATCGCTGTGGTCGGAAGTGAACGCAATAAAATGGCACAATTAGGAAGGGAAATGAACTAAAAAACGGCAACCAGTAGCATTTTTAGAATGGAAAATGGCACCAATACTGAGACAGACGATGAAAAGATCATTCTCAGTCCTGGAAAGGCCACATCACTACTTACTATTTAAATATACTTAGAATGGGAGACAGTACATGGATCACAATGAATGAGTGTAAAAAGAAGCCCACGATCAACGAGTATATAAAACGTACAGTATCCTAAAGGAAACACACAACTAACAAACCAGCATTCAACTTCGTACAGCTTTTTCCGATTCTTTCACCCTCAAGCTGTTTTGGAGGTAAAAAACTGCTTGTTTGACTTAATCTATGTGGACTTTTCAACGGTTTACCACCTCATCGTTGCCGGGAGGTGTTTCTGGGCGTCTGGCTGTGCTGCACAGATTCATCCCCTTGGAAGGGGGCTCCCAAGCTGAGGAGCCCGGGGTTTCCATCAGGAAGTCCGCCCAGATGAGAGTAAACGAATGCCAGGATCCACCAACGTCCTGGTAACAAAGTAGTCGCATGGTGGCCAACCTCCCTCTGATACACGACTGCCTGTGGTGGTGACGACCTGCGGCAAACGTTGACCAGGCTGATCTCGGGGCTCCAGGGCACTACAATGGCTAAACCAGCAAAACACCGAAAAAAATCGAAATTTAACGGGGGACTGCACAACCAGTGAAGACGGGCAACCCAAGTACCCAAGAAAGTAAGTAATTTACGTGGGCATCCATATCAATAAAGACGCATTCATTAAAAAACTAAGAACATGATGAAGCACAAGTACTCATTCGCAATTTGGCGCGTTTTTCAATAGCTGCCTTGCTGCAGGACGACTATTTCTCACGTCCACGCGCCGCATGACTCGTATACGATGCACATGGTCCATATTCGCCTCTCAAACCTTTTCATTCAATTTCAACTAACATCCATACTTTATCTAGGTATCATTTATGTCTTACTAGGTAACTTTTCACACTATTTTGGAACATTTCCTTACATATATGCGATGAAACTTAGCCATTTTACTCAAACTACACTACGTTCAAGTTTTCGTGAATGGTTTCGCAACATATATAGATTATATGTAGACACCTCTTCTAGGCGATAACCATGATTGATGAAGTTCAATGAGAAGGAAAGAACAACCAATAAATTCAAGAGACTTGAAGATAAATGCGATCCGAATAGTGTGAAGGGATATCCTAGGATAAAGTCCGTACCTTGTATCCTTTAAAACATTGATTATGTTGACGCAGTTGACATTACAGGTAGAAATACTGCAGAATTTAAGAGAGAAATGGAGAATGGTCTAAGAATTTGATATAAGTGAAAACAATAATGAAAATTTGGCACATTCAAAGCATTGCCTCCACGAATTGCAGCGTACTGGAAAGTAATGGCCGGCAACACGACTGACTATCTTACAATTCCAAGGCCATCGTCGCTCAAATGGCACTCAACAAGTGAACGAAAAGAGGACATGGCAAATACCCAAGCCACAGGCGAATCTACACACAGGACCTGACAAAATCTCCAGCTTTGACGGTTGTAAGACAACGAAACGAAAGCGCTGGAGCCAAAAAGAACTGTGAGGAGAAACTGTTCAAGCTAGTACATATCCTCACACATTTGAATGGCCTCGTATGCAAGAGCTCACGGGTTGCGTTCCGGTAAAAAACGTCGAATTGCTCATTTCGTACGTAATTGCGTCAACCGTCGTTGACACTCCGAAGGCCGCCGAACACTAGACTTTCAAACAAACCTCGGAATTTAAAGAAGTTTACAGCCATAATTCCAGGGTAATTCCGTGGAAGTATTATGCTTTAAGGTGCTATATTATTATTTAAAAACCGTTCTAGAGTAGACGGGCGCGTGTGGCGCAGTGGTCGGAGGCGCACTGCAATAAACACGTGGAATCGATTCCCGCGCCCATGGCCTACCAAGCCTTTCATCTCTCGGGGGCCGGCAAATTGATAGCAGACTTGTCTGGTGGGATAACAGCACTGGCTCGATACATCGGTAGGCCACCGCGAGTCATTGTAAAGGCCAGATATGCATTCAATCACGTCTAATGATGCTCAATGAAGTCGAATGTATGGCGCATCTCCCAAGGATTGATCAACGCCGAGAGCTGTATCGTTTTGTTCTTTTCTAGAGTAAACGACGAGTTGATTTAACAGAATTGCTGAGCTAATAGAAACTAATTAGTTCGGGGCAGTGGCTCTGTCACAATTCCAAAGAAGTTTGTTATTATTAAACACATTGGAATGCATTCCCTATGATTCAAATTTATGAGGCGCACAGAATTCAGCCAACTGTAGCTCATCAGCTTCATAGGCGCGACACTGACGCACTTCCATTCCAAACTTCGTTTGAAGCGTCGACTTAAAACTCCCATCCGGTACGATTCTGGATAGAACTGTTAAACATGTTATGTACACAACATAGTAATCAGCTTGAGAAACCCCTAGTTGCTTTATCGCCACAAGATCGGGTTTTAGAACAACGCTTCGAGTCCTTCAATCAATTCGTCTTAATAGGACAAATGTAGCAAAGTGTTTATAACTTTATTCCAGTGGTCGAGGAGACATTCTCAGCACGAAATGGTTTAAACATATGGCTTTACAAGTATTTCCACACAACCACACCCTCCTCTATGTTGCAGGTATCGTACTGGAAACTTGGTACTTTTCTTCAACAGACAATTTCGAAAGCGAACCTGACAGCAAACTGAACTCATAGCCACCTATACTAACTCCTCTTGATAGTCTTTTTGGAAGACATATCTGCCTCCGAATGCCTTAACGAGCCTTCCACGATGTTAGCACGACGTGCAGTACTTGTGATAAATAACTGTCAAGTGATGACCACGGTAAAGCTGCGATACTTAACCGCCTGTAGTCAAAGTCGTAGCGTGAAACAATTTGTAGTTTAAAATACTACTACTTTAACAATCATCATTCGTTATGGTGCTTAAGGCGAGTTGTAGAAGATTATCGAAGCATATAGAGCCAGCTGAGTCGAAGAATAGTGGAAAGGAATCCAATCCCTCAAGCTCTTGTTGAGCCGAGGGATGCTTGATGTGTAGCTAGAAATGATCAGCTCTATATATATAACTGCCATTTATGGGAATGTTAGCTGGGAACTGACGTTAACTGAGAAAGACTCTAAACGTGATATTCTAGTGAACAATCAATATTATGGCATTTATGAGACATATATTGGCATACCTCCCAACGGTTTACCGCCTCGTCGTGGCTGGGAGATGTTTCTGGATGTCGGACTGCGATGTAGAGCGGGAGGATTCGTCACCTCGACAAGGTCTCCCAAGTTCAGAAGGAGTCCGGCGTTTCCATTAGGAAGTCTACCTAAGAGTAAACCAATACCAGGATCCGCCACCGTTCTGCTATCAAAGTCGCATGGTGGGAAATCTCCCTCCAATCCACAAGGGCTGCGAGTGCCCGTGGCGGTGAAGACCTGAGGCTGACTTTAGCCAGGTTGACCGCGGAATTCCAGGAACCACAATGGCTTAACCAGCAAATCTCCTAAAAATGGTGATTATGGTGGAGCCCACACAACCAAAGAGGACGGGCCGTTCAAGTAAGTAGGTAAGTATATTGGCATAAAAGGATAAAGGATAAAGCTTTCGGCGCTGATCATTCCCTAAGGGATACGCCATGTATTCGACTTCATCAACCACTGTTATTGTTGAATGCATATCTGGCCCATAAAATGACTCGTGATGCCCTACCGATGTACCGAGTCAGTGCCGCAATCCTTCTAGATGGATCCTATACAAATTTGCCGACCCCGGAGTGATGGAGGGCTTGGTGGGCTTTAAGCTCAGATCCCATGTGTACTACAAGGTGACTCTAACGATTGCACTACACGCCCCCATACTGGCATAGAGAAATACTGCGATTGAAATAATAAAAGTAATAGTGGATTCATAGAATGCAATTTGAATGACGTTTTCAACTAGTCTCCAGGCATTAGGAGTTGACGATGATGCCTAATATCATTGACGGAATTGTTTGAATAGCATAGTAGCGTAGGAGGGCCTATAAACCAGTACTTCCTACATTGTCGTTAGATTTGTCACCCAACTTTATTGAGCTCCTGGACGTCTTAGGGACATGGTAGGTGCTTCACTGCACTATTTCTCTACATGATCAAACGGCTACAAAACGGTTAACAAAAAATTATAGCCATTTACGTAGGAGTCGGCATACCCCATTTTTCTGCCGAAGATGAAATAGCCGGAAACGATGTTTGGAAAAGCGAAATTGGATTCCCTGGAATTAAACATACTGGGTTTTTGAGTTGAATGTCAGAGAGAGATAACTAATTCATGGCTAAAATTCACTGGAAAGAGCAATTAGCTACAAATGTTTTTGAGAAATTTCATTTGCTAAAATTGGCACAAGAGGGCAATACCGTAACCAAGTTCAAGGAATACGATAACAGTCGACGAATGAGGAGACGATATCTTTTGAGGTCCTTGTTTTTAACGCTCGTCATACAAAGAATCAAGACTGGCAAGATGCATAGATAAGCTGCGTTTACGAATCATGTGTGACCTAGAGGAATTTCCGTTGGGATAACTGCGGCTCCTCGCATAAGTTCAGTCCCGGCATAGTTTTTGGATAGAAATATCGGGGTCCTTAGTTTAGGATACTCTTGAAGAATCTGATTCTACAATGGTCGAGGAAATCATTAAAGAAGGAAGAGACTTCATTCAATGAATACTCTATACTTGCAACCCAAAAGAAATGGTATCCGCCTGTGATGAAAAGCTAGGAGCATAGTTGTCTCATGATTCCAAGAAAAAGAACAAATGACCAGAATTTAACGTTTTAATGAGAAGAGAAGGTAGGTCTTCATCCAGTATTTAAACTTCACATTAACTCTGCCACCTCTAGAACGGTAGTATCAATAGGAGTAGAGGTGCTGTGACTACATGACATCTGTAGATAGTGCCATCTACGTATGCCATCATCTAGTACGTAAGTAGTAAAGTAGTAATAACATCAAGTTCACAATTTTTCCTCCTCAAGCATTGTCCATGGGCTTAAGCAATATCAGCAATGGCCAAGAATACTGAATATTTTACAATAAAATCTAACGAATATTGATTCTGTGGCTGAGATGCTGTCGCATAGATGAAAAAACTCGCTCAACGAAGGACTGGTGCAAGAGCCGACCGCATATCGATGGGATGGATTATTGTCGTAGTTCATCGGATCGTTCACTTATTACGGATATAAGATCTATCTGTCTATGAAACCATACAGAAAAAACTCGAATGTTCGACTTCCGACGAAGAAAGAGTTACGGCAAGATCGACTGAATCCCATCCTAGCAAAACGACTTATGTTATCCCAAATCCATAACGGACCGGATAGATAAACGTCAAAGGTAAATGATAGATCTAAGCAGACTGGGAGCATGGAGTTCCACATCGATTCACTGATAGGGCAGAGAGGGGCGTGTGTACGTCGGCGGTGGCGGTGGCGGAAAAAACTCGGTCACGGCGCTGTAAGCGATCAATGCAGAAAAATCGAGCATCTTATAAACAGTATATGGACGGACGTTTGAAAATAAAACTTTCATTTAAGCTTGCATATATAAGTTTTACAACGAAAAAGAAGCAAATCCAGACGCTTTCCAGATGCGCTGACGATGAGTTTCGACTTAGGTGTTCACCCAGGATTCCATTAACTAAAAACAATCGAAAGAAGTAGAAAAGCTTACCATACATCTTCTGATTAAGCTTCATTCCCTTCAGATTCTTCAATGATTTTATCTAGCAATAAATATAGGTATTGATTAAAATTGCTAGTTTATTATTTAGAATTGGTAATATTGGTTTAGCTATGAAATAGCATGCCATGCGAAAATGAAACAAAAGTTTTCGGGTACAATTTCACACATCCTAACTTTTTATTTTACAGAAGAGAAAGGAATGGAAGAGGAGAATGTAACGCTTAGCTGCTTTTCCTCTCTTTTTTCAAATTTAGTATTTGGCGCCAAACAGTGGAATATGTTCGCAGCTTTTTCTTTGAAGAATATTGAACGATAGGTAGCAATAAACTGGTAGCTTTTAAGCAATTTCGCTCTGAATAAAGTAGCTAAGAGCGCCTAAATTGAGGAAAAGCATTTAGGCTTCAATTAGCAGTTTTGCTCGACAAAAGTGCTTTCGATAAGCAATAAACAGATTTTCTTATCATTGTAATCGAAATCTATGATTAGAGCAAGTGCCGTCGAAGTGTAAAACGCGTGTGATCTTTCTTCACAACGTCTTTTCACTTTACAAAAAGGAATGCGTTGAATGTAGTTTAAGACGAGTTGATCTTTACAAGTTAAAGCAAAACCGATAAAAAAGAATAAAGTTCTCGGCGTTGACCAATCCCTGAGGGAAGCGTTATGCATTCGGCTTAACTAAGCACGGTTGAGGCTGGTTTAATGCATATCTGACCTTTCCAATGACTTGTGGTGGCCTACCGATGTGTCAAGCCAGTGCAGTTATCCTTCCAGATACCTGGTACCGATTTGCCGACCCCAGAGGGAGGGAGGGTTTGGTGAGTCTGGGGTACCGAGTTCGATGCCATGTGCCTTTCAGCGCGCTTCCGACCACCGCACTAACATTTATCAAGGTGAAAAACGTCATTGCCAACAATTGATGAACATCTTCTACTGCGCCTTTTTTTGCCCAATGCTTCTTAGTGTTCTTCTACAGGCAACTCTAGTACTTTTAACAGTCCGTTGTTTAAATGTTTTAAATGGCATGGCATGATATGCTTCGCAATAATCTCTTTGTCGAGGGATTAGTAATCACTCAGAGAAGATTCAAATTGAATCCGAATATTCGAAAAAAGTCTTGTAAATATCTTGGATCGATAAGGTTTTGTAAACGAGAAAATGTGGTATCAAATTCTTCCTCGGTTCTTTTTTTTGCAGAAAATAATTAGCATGTGGGATAACAAGAGTGTAAATTTCTTGGCCGGGAACAATACAACTAGCTCGGATCAGGTATGACATCATTTACAACGAAATAACTAAATACATGAAGTGTTTCATTAGGAGTTCATTTGGAGGTTGGGAGGACACACCTCCAGAAAATTACACAAACAATTGTGTGTAAGTAGATTATTGTTCTTCCAACCCAATCTCTTTAGCACTAATGTTTTACCCTTAATGGATAAAAGATAAAGCTTCCGATGTTGATTTAAATTGGTTTGGTCTGGGATGGTATACTCTCAAACAAGTCCAGTATAATTTGACAACCCTGAAGGGGTGGATAGCTTGGTGAGCTCCGGGCTTAGGATGGAGCCACGACCGGATCAATGGTGTATTACAGTGTACCCTCAGCTACACGCGCCCCTCCTACTCTTGTACGTTTGTATCCTACCACACATTTAAGCTTGCTGCCAGAACTAAATATTACGAAACCGGTAACCAGTTTTAGAATTAAGATGCGGCCTTGATGAATGTAAAAAGAACTAGAAGAGTGATTCTGCAGAAAGCACCGTTGGACTTCCCATCGCTTCTTCGCCGAACATGCATGCCGTTATTAAATTACAATGAACTAGAAAGAATACTTAGCAGTCTCTGAAGAACCTGATTTGTCATTTGATGCGACGGAAAAGGCAACGTTCAAAAAGGAAATGATTTTCTTTCTCAGGAAAACAAAGAAAGGGCTATAGAGACTCAATGGAAGAGGAGATATAACAATGCAGCGCATCTTATTCGTTAAGCAACGGTACGTCGTGCCTGATGACCAAAAAAAGCCTTGAGTAGGGATCAAAACCGCTTTAAGAAGATTCTGCAATGTTTATGAAAGCACTAAAAAAGACGGGCGAGGTTTCGAAAAGAAGAAGAAGAAGAAAAGAAAAAAGAGGAAGAAAAGAAAAAAGAGGAAGAAAAGAAAGAAGAGGAAGAAAAGAAAGAAGAGGAAGAAAAGAAAGAAGAGGAAGAAAAGAAAGAAGAAGAAGAAAAGAAAGAAGAAGAAGAAAAGAAAGAAGAAGAAGAAAAGAAAGAAGAAGAAGAAAAGAAAGAAGCAGAAGAAAAGAAAGAAGAAGAAGAAAAGAAAGAAGAAGAAGAAAAGAAAGAAGAAGAAGAAAAGAAAGAAGAAGAAGAAAAGAAAGAAGAAGAAGAAAAGAAAGAAGAAGAAGAAAAGAAAGAAGAAGAAGAAAAGATA
>UYYA01001335.1:0-15986 GCA_900624975.1 Angiostrongylus costaricensis
TTCTTAGTTCCGCAGTTGGTACATTCAATATTTTCGTGCACGACAGCCTAGAAATGGAGGCATTCAATTTTTTTCTGACAGATTCAAATTCCATTTTTGAACGTTCAAATAAACTTATCAAGTAGCGGTTCCTTGACAAAGCGGTACCGAAAGCCAAGTAACAAAAACATTCTTGTTCATGTCCTTTCTTCTCACCCTTCGCACACAAAGAGGGCGATTGTGAGAAACATGTTTCGAACAGCCACCTCTGTGTGCACTTCCAGAGAACTAAAGGAAGAGTCGCGCGACTTGGCTCGGCAAATAGCCATCTCCAATGGCTAAGAAATAGTAACCCCACGAAATAAGTTTAGAAGGAGAGCGTCGAGCCCACGCGAAACACTTGGCCAAAAGAAAATCCCGTTTATGTTGCCTTTTATAGCGATGAAGTAAGCGTAGCTATAAAACGATGCTTAAGAAGGGCAGGTCTAGAGGAATCGGTAGCGATAGTTGAAATACCACCCGCTACTCTACGTCGTCAATTAGTTCGTAACCGCCTGTATGACCGTCTGTGTGAAACAACAAATTGCGTAATTCGCCTTTACGGCAGGGACGGTGATTGCATGAGTTCAGGTACGATATACCTAATCTCATGTAATAATTGCGGAGATGAATATATTGGCGAAACGGGCAGACTTTTGTGTATCCGTATAAAAGAACACCTAGATGGTAAACGAAAACTAAGACGAAGCACCCCACTAGGCTCGCATTGGATACAAAAGCATAGCGGAGACGATTTTGAAGTAAAAGTCACTATCCTTGCACAGCAGTCCAAAACGCCAGCGCAAAAAGTTCTTGAGGCTTTTTGGATAAATGCCAAAAACCCTACAATGAATAGCAGGGATGAATGCCCGGAGGTCATACGCGACCTGATCCCATATGTGCGCATCGAATTTTGATGTGCGATGGTGCAATCACACATGCGACTATAATCAGCTGTTCTAAACTTCCTCATTGGAAGTCACGAAAAAGCGGTGGGTTTTTCGAGAAGTTGTTGGTCTGCGACTATAATCAGCTGTTCTAAACTTCCTCATTGGAAGTCACGAAAAAGCGGTGGGTTTTTTCGAGAAGTTGTTGATCGTGTAATTACCAAAGAGTCTTTCGTCTTTGTGTAAGTGTTATTGAAGCGTTTGGCCTATTAGATTGTATATCAGCATACCCTTCCAGGCTCTGAAGAAGGCGATGCTGCCGAAACGTCAGCCAGTGTTGTATTGTATTGTGTTTTTCTATGGAAGTAAATGTATGCTGTTTAAAAACTTCGCGATTGCTGAACAAGAAAACGACACATTTTTGGTGAATTCCGCTCAGAAAACGCATATTTGACGATTTCAGAACGATTTTGACGTTTCCCGTTGGCAGGTGATTGCTGATGGCACTGAGCGATAGAACTAGCTGAAAGAAAGGCAAAACGAGGTAGCTGCATGGTGGGTTGGTGAATGCGTTAGCCCCGGAAAGCATAATAACGCGTTCGTTCCCCGTCGTAGGCACATGCGGTCCGGAGTTTTGCAAATATCTCAGCATCGTTGTGGTTGTTATCACATTTGTTATATTTCTCACCACGTAAGAATCTACGATGCTGGTTTCCAATAATATCTGAAAGACCTATAAACAACAAAATGGCTCAAAAGAATGCGAAACCGCCAAAACGTCGACTGTTCTGAATCGATAAACAACCATGTATTTCTTCGTCAAGAAAACAGTAAGTTGTTATTGTTTGTAACAACTGCTGTTCCAAACTGTGCCTATTGCTCATGTTGCAGTATTTAAACTAGGAAACTTGCTTGAAAGAACGCAAATAGCAATCCTTACTACAAGGCTTTTTTTAAATACTGGACTGCAGTAATAATCAGGGACATCAGCATATACTCAAAGGTATTGTAAGTTAGTTCGCCTTGGTACACTACAATAATCTGGTCAACACCTTATAGAAGATGTTCATCAGCTATTGAGGATACAAGGAAACTATATAACATTGTTGCAAGAATTCCTAACAGATTTGAGATGGCATGACCTCCGAAGAAGTTGTTTGTTCGGGACGTTGCGGCTTGCAAAGGGCGGGTAGCGCAGTGGTGTTGATACCGTCCATCACGAGTACGGTACTGACTCTACCCCGCCCGGATTCACGGAGCCTCTCATAGCTCCGTTGTAGGATCAGGGAATTGGAAATTTGCTTGTCTAGACCCAACTCACTCTCTCAAATCCACGCGGGTATGTTCGAGCACACCTATCTCAGTAATGCAGGAAGAATTGACTCCAGCATCATTCGACAACATTCGTAAAGATGACAATAATCCCTAAGCAACGGCTAAAGCCATGCGCGAAAAGTTCACTGATCTTCGTGGACGAAGAATGCGTGGTAACCCTTAGAATTCATGAAGTGCTTGGAACCATGCAATAGATGTGAAGATGAGTTACGTTAAACAAAAAAAAATTGCCACCTGCATAACCTCTATGGAAGTCATATTATTTGCTATGGTCGATTCAGCACTGTCTTCGTTAACTACTTGTAGTCAAGTTTATCTAACACGGATCTTGAGGTGGGCATCGGCCAAGAAAGCCTTAATTCTACACTTTAAAATGGTAATTTGCCTTAAAAATAAACGTTGTTTCAATTATAATCGCTACAATGTGTCATAGGTATCCCGCTGAACGAGCGAGCCTGAAAAAATGGGTAAATGAACACAAGAGAAGCTTCAAAACACTTCCAAATGTTAACAGTAATACTTCCGTATAATGGACCACATTGACATATACTAAAGAGTAGCACACATCTCCTACATACCCGTAGCAGAATAAAGTCCCCACTATAATGCTGCCGTTTGCTATCTCAGAAGCCCTTTTGTTCCCGAAAAATTATCGTCTGTATGCGTCGTTTTCTTGTTCAGTAATCGCGAGGTTGTTAAAGAGCATATGCTTCCATAGAAAAACACAATACAATGCAATACAACTAGCTGACGTTTCGGCAGTATCGCCTTCAGAGCCTGGAAAGGTATACTGATATACAATCTACTAGGCCAAACGATTCAATAACACGTACAAAAAAAACGAACAGCTCTATGGTAATCACATGATCAACAGCTTCCCGAAAAACTCACCGCTTTTTATATGACTTCCAATGAGGAAGACTAGAACGGCTGATTATAGTCGCATATGGTTGATGACTGCCACGAAGTCACGTAAAAAGCGGCTCTGAAGCGATACCGCCGAAACGTCAGCTACTGTTGTATTGTATTGTGTTTTTCTATGGAAGTAAATGTATGCTGTTTAACAACCTCGCGATTGCCGAACAAGAAAACGACGCATTCATATTCTGATGCAGAGGTTACTAGAAAGTCGATCCTGGAAACTTATCGTCTGCTGTAAGAAAACCACTATGTCTGTATAGGGGCGGAAACTAGGCCTCGTCGTGAATGTATTAACAATGTTACCAGACGATAGATATTATGGACTTCATGTTCAACAAACAAGCTGAACCCACTGGTTAGCTGTGGAACGGAGCCATGGCGAAAGAAAACTACTTCATTGGTGAGATTTGAAATTACCCGATAGTCAACAGCAGGTTAGCTGATAGACACGAAAATCCATTCCACAGTGTAGTTTTTCAGATCATCCCAAACTGGTCAACTACTCATTACAGGTCGTACAGTACTGCTGCGAAATATCATTAGATAATGTTTGTTAGAAAAAGTGTACTGCTTGGAAATTACTGTAATGCTTCACTTTTTTCTTCATATACAACAACGAATACACCTTGGGTATACTCATGCAGCGCCACTAAACCTTTGCAAATCGTTGAAAAAAAGACTACATAGCGAGAGCTACTTATTTCAGCTACCGAACTCCACTACATGAAGACGCGTGGCTACAAAGCAAAATCATTTTTACGAAAGAAAAAGTAACAGCGATTCAGAATTGGGTTATGCACGGGAGAACTTCACGGGCTACTTGCTTGTAAATCGTCCCCAAAGTGAGGATACGCTATGTGTTAGCGACAGTGAAAAATATCATCAAGTAAGCAACACTGCAATTCACAACAAGATTCTTTTATCACCATCCATTTCACAGACACTAACGATCACAAGGTAAATAAAGTATAGTGGAAGATTTCAACAGCCACTTTGCGATAGTTCCTATTTGGTCATTGAGGCCATTGACAAGTGCAGTGAGCCGTCGTCGGTGTTCGTGAGCAAACTGACAGCATGATTAAGTACCGGTTCTATAACCTCCCAGTATTCCTAAACAGTATCTGCAGATCTAGAAATGTGAAAATATAAAAATCGAACCCGCGACCTACCAGTGTCTTAAAGCTGGTTTTATTTTTAATAGATACTTTAAGAACATCCAATAAATACATTGAAAAACACTAAGCAGTCATTGCTTATGTAACAGCGAACTATGTTTACAGAAAATTCCAGAATTTAAAGTCCTCGAAAAAAAACTTTTCCAGTTGTAACATCTGAAAACCGTCTGTGTGAACAACCACTCTGGGACTTCGCGCAACACGGACAAACGCAGCCAATTAGTACTGAAAACCAAAAATTCCTTCTATACGGAATTTGTACTTAGTCGGTGAAATTTTAGTTCATGCCACAAAAGTTTTACTTAACATATAACGCTCCTGTTGCGTTGTACACAATGCAGTTGATGCTGCCACTTCCAACTTTAAACCAAAATATCGCATGTCGTATTAGATTTTCCTACTCAGAACAATGATCTTCTGGAGCCCCTGGCATATATTCCCTTCGCCTCTTTGAACCAAGGCTCACATTTCGAATACAAAAACAACAGCAATTGAGATGCGTCCAGTAGGACGCGATGATCTTCCGCAGAGTACCATCTATGTTTGAGGTTGCCGATCATCCACCGAAATTTTAGAAACTTAAAATTCGCTACCAATTTCTTGGAAGTCCTATTTCTTCTCAAATTTGGAACTTAAACAATATTATATAAGGATCACATACATCTTAACCGACTCAACAAAATATCCTCTATTAATCTATAGAGCTCTGAATTCCTGAAATACACTACTGATCGAGCAATTATCGCCAGTTATCGAAAAATCAACTTAACGGGTTATTTGTGTAGATAGGATCTCTCTTAACGCTCTAAATACTTAATACTTGATACTTGAATAGCCCACCCTCGCTGGTTGTGTGGACCCCAACATAATCTCCATTTTTCGGAGATTTCCTGGCTAACCCAGTGTGGTTCCCCGGAATCACGAGGTCAGCCTGGCCAAAGTGTGCCCCAGGTCCTCACCATCAGAGGCGTTCACAGCCCTTGTGGATCAAAGGAAGATTTGCCACCATACGACTTTGATCCCAGGACGGTGGCGGATCCTGGTATTGGTTTATTCTTGGCTAGGTTTCCTAATGGAAACGCCGGACTCCTTCTCAGCTTGGGAGACCCTGCCAGAGGACGAATCCTCCCGCTGCACATTGCAGTCCGACACCCAGGAACACCTAGCCATAATGAGGCAGCGAACCGTTGGGAGGAACACTGAAAATACATAAATAATTTTAGTCTTCGTCTTCCTCGGAGCCGATGATCCAAGTCAATGTCCATCTCCCTTCGCATTCTCGATGTGGTGTCTTAGTTGTCACATCAACACGGATCTTCTTCAGTCAAACACCGTTTGAATGATGCAGCCTCACCTAATGAAGCTCTTTTATGCAGGATAGCTGCACCTGATAGTGGTGATTATCCGGTGATAATAACTTTTTTCCCAAACATTTTGCGGAAGTCGGGATCATTATCAGCTAGTACAGAGCGTGATAATACTCCAGAAGTCGACTTTTATTGAACATCGGTGTGACTAATCAACATGTATTCTTTGCTCCTGTAGGTTATCGACTGCGACCATTGGCTCTGACGAAGACGAAGAAGTCGAAACGTTAGGCTAATAAACTTGTTTATCGACCTCGTGTTAGCTTAAAAATGAAAGAATACACGTAAAAATAGTTCTTAGTTATCTTTTCTCCTTCAATGATTTTTCAATAGGAAATTTTTTCGGTGAAATCTTCTTGTGTACTATTTGTTATTCGACAGGTTCACCCTTTGTCTACATGACAATGTTCTCTTTCTCTAAATGAGGGAGAATGTTCTTTTTCTCTCCATGAGTTTTAGAAAGTTCTTGCACATTTTGCTGCCCTAAGGTTGCATTTCTCCTCGCCTGTGTCACCTGCTTTTCCACAATTTTATCGCGAAACATCTAGAACTTTCTGGACATGGGAGGCGAAAGGACACGTAAAAGGCACTCAAAACTGATGTACCGCAAACATCCTATCATCTCTGTAGCAAAGGTTTCGTCATAAGACAGTTGATACGACTGTTCTTACTAGCAGCCACGAGCGCACGTGTTTTTAGCGAACCACTACAGACGACGTTTTTGATGATAGAAATTGGACAGAAGGAACAGACTGAACGGCTTCACGACTCCTATATCAGATAAATAATGACATTAGGTTGTTCGGCAAACACTACCACTTCGGCGTTGCAACATTACAACAGTTTTTATGGAACTTCTTCCTCGTTTATGAGCGCGGTGTTTACACCACCTGTTGTATAAAACATGTTTAGTTGCAATTTCTAGTACACGTTTACTATTGTTAGAGCTTCCCATAAAAATTTCGAATTCACAATAACGCGGATGGGCTGGAATCAGCTTTTCAGAAACTCAGCGCTGCCCGTACGTCTCAGTTTGACATAGAATAATATCCATCAATACGGTAAAGTAGCGAAATGTGGAGATGGCGTGAGACAACAGATGTCTAGATATTCGATGTCCTCAAAGTACATTGATAAAAAGCTAGGAAAACGCTCGCCTTGTTTATTTATTCTTAAAACGGTCACGGCAGGTTGACTGATGACTGACTGACTGATTCTTTTGACAGTTCGCTAAAAACACACAGCGTAGTTCAACAAACCAATACGCGAAGTCGTCAATGATTCGGTCTCATGTCACTCCTACTCCCACTTTAACTTCTTCATAATGGGTTGGAACAACTGTATTAGAAGCCCAACATTACACAAGGATAAGATCCTCGAAAAATCTTTAATTGCCCGTTTTCTTACCTTATCAGCAAATGCCTGTTTCCACTATTTTCTGAAACTTCCATCTAATCTTGGCATGAATAATCAACACCTTGCTGTAGTGTTAATTTCGAACAAGGTTCTTACAAAAAAGCCATTATTGTGGTTAGCGTCCTGACGCGCTAGCTCGCTTTCTTCAAAGCCAAAGTGATTCGATTCGATTGTCCCCACAGATTCATTCATGAGACATGCGTCTTCGTGGTCGCATCGGATCGAATCCAACGGAGTGGAGCGGATAACCCCACTCGGCATGCTCTTCTACATGGTCCCATTCGTATTGTATTTCCCATAAACCGTGCAACGTTAGGTAGCAAGTAGCAATCAACATAATTGCGAAAGGTGTAGGATGCATTGCCACCGTAGAAACAAGATGATGAACGATAACAGATCGACAAACGCCGTGTACAAAGATTACTGTCGAAGTTTTCTTCACTCGAGCAATGCCCTTCGCCATTAGAGTGCACTCAATGCTATCATGAAGACTCACATCACGATGACGACTGGTAGGGGTCAGTCGATTCGGATCAGTACGCCTCTGAAGAAAGTAAACGCGCAGGAACGTTAGTCACATTAACAGTTTATGTAAAAACCCCATCTATTTCAAACTACCGCAAGGAGGACTTGCTATGCAGATTGGCTGAATACATGCGATGGTTTTCGTAACTAACTCAATGAGGCAGAGATATTAGCAAAACTCCGGACCGCAGGTGTCTGCGGTGGGGAACGAACGTGCTATTGCTCTTTCCGGCGAGTAACGCGTTCACCACCACACCATGCGGGTCCTTCGCTTCGCCTATCTCTCAGTTAGTTCTATCGATCACTTGCCATCAGCATCGATAGAACTAGCAGAGAGACAGGCGGAACGAAGAATCCGCATGATCTGGTGGTGAACGCGTTACTCCACGGAAAGGACAATATAGCGTTCGTTCCCACCGCAGACACCTGCGGTCCGGAGTTTTGCCAATATCTCAACATCATTGAAGTTATGTTTCGCAATTAAAAAGAGTAGGCAGTAAATAAAACAGTTAAGATTTCGTAACTAACTTTAGCAGCTAAGGGCAAAAAAACACGGTGTCGAAGGCGGTTGTTTCTTCCTAATTAGCGCAACAGTGCTCTTTCCAAAAATTCGAAAACTTTCCAGTGTTACCCAAGTTTCCAATCTTATATGGGAGATCGGAAGAGGTGGGCTTGTAAACAAAAGAAAGACTAATCGAATGGAATTGTCACCTAAAATAAAAACAATAGAATTTCGAAATTGTTTCAGTGTGTTCCAAAGACATAAGGCAAATGTCTTTTTCGAAAAATGACAAAAATAACTGGCTTAGCGAACCAATGGTGTCTTCACTACCATTAGGGACTACAGTCGATCTTTAGCAATCAGTTATTTAAAAAAATGTGATAAGAGTTCATAAAAGGAGAGAAAAGGAGAAATGAAGTAGAGGGATTGTGGTTCTTAGTGAATAAGTATAAACAGTGTATATTGTTCCTGCTGTCCTTGTTCAATAGCTGACGATTCGGTAACTTCGCCTTCCTCAGAACCTTGTCGTTGGGGCACTCGTGTGTAGTCACGAGGGATGATGAGTCAGCTAGTCAAACAGTGTACAGTAGAGCGTGTATATATATAGTATATAATGTCTGATATACAAATACTGCACAAATATCACGAAAATTCGACAAGACAGAACTATTCAAAAATACAACGGTAAGTAGGATTGTCTTAAGTACATCTAGCATGATTCGCTAGTTGGATCTATAGTTCAGGCCAAGGAACACGCACGACATATCTGTTACTCTTTTACTTAATTCTGACAAACTCGTTCAATTCTGACAAACTACCTGTGGCCGGAAATATCACAGTGGGCAAATTACGTCCAGCCTGTCGCCAATGTGTTAAGACTGTCTCCATATAGCTTTTCATAGTAAAAGAATGATATCATCAAAATACCTGAACTGCTCTGACTCCGCCTGGCATATTAACGATGACAGTCCTATCGCGGATACCGGCCACCGCTCTGCTGAGTGCAGCCATTGGGGTGTGAGCTAAAGAGTGAGCGTGCAACGCAACCTCCAGTCCAGTGCAGCGTCGATCGACGACGTTGATCGTTGCCTTAAGGAAGAAAATACTTGCTACTTGAACGGCCCGTTATCACTAGTTGTGTGAGCCCCAGCATAATCGCCATTTTTCGGAGATTTGCTGGTTAAGCCATTGTGGTTCCCTGGAATCCCGAGACCAGCCTGGCCAAAGTATGCCCCCAGGTCGACACCACGACAGGCAGTCGCAGCCATAGTGGATCAGAGGGAGCTTTACCACCATGCTTTGATACCAAGACGGTGGTGGATCTTGGTATTGGTTTACTCGTAGGCAGGCTTCCTGATGGAAACACCGGACTCCTTTTCAGCTTGGGAGACCCTGCCGAGGGGACGAACGAATCCCCTGCTGTATAACGCAGCCCAACACCCAGGAACACCTCCCAACCACGATGAGGCGGTAAACCGTTTGGAAGTAATAAGGAGGAGAGGAAGAGGAGAAGGAAGAAAATAATGAAAACAAAAGTGAAAACTCCGACAGTGACTCCCATGCTAATTGTGCTCTTTTCATAACTTCATGAAACTTAAAATTTGGATTTGTTCGAATTACAATGCTTAACTTGTTATCTACCGCCCATTATTTTTTCAGGAGAGAGTACTACGTGAAATACAACGACAGTGATGCTCAAATACTTGCAATACGTGGACCCCAAACCAGATTCACATCTGCTTTTTATGCTAATATGTCAACATCATTATCCGACTTAGTCAGCCTCTTGTAAGCACGAAATCGTGAGCAAATCGGCGGTTTATATTTAACACAAGAATTGTTTATTATTTTACTCTGCTGTTCTCTAGAAGATAGAACTTTTGTTCGGTTGGTAGTTGAACCAACTTTTCACATAATTAGAACTCTAACAATTATGATGATCAGCAAGCTTATAAAGACGTCGTTGAAGTAGTGAGGAGATGCCCGACTCTAATCAACCCTTCCATTTCACAACTGTCTCTTCATTGAAATACATAACTCAGAATTTTGAGCATCGCTTAGACAAAATGAAGCTACATACATGGTGAAGAATAAAGGACAGTGTTTCACTGTGCGAAATGTCGAGGACCAGGCGAAACCGAAAGACCGCTCGTTCCAAGTAAAAAACTGTACTAAAGTGGCAACGAATCGGATTTCATGACAAAAAACAAGCGGCCTTCATCTTGGTTGAAAAATTGCTGGGGTCTTGTCGATTTCTTCAACAATCAACGTTACTACAAATGGAAACAGAAAATTCCTAAGAGTTCATTCATACCGTTTGAATAACATTCATTATCTATAAACTGCTGTCTGAAAAAACACAGTCCTACTTCTATGCTTCATACCCTTAGAGCACAATGAAAAACTTTCCACAATTCAAACACTTAGACACTTATATTAGTCGTCTTCACATACCATGGAGGTATCCAAACTTCTGTTAATTCCCAAGACCGACTTTCTGTTAGCCTCGGCACTGATTGATAATTCGATGTTTTTCTTCAATAAACAGATAAGAGGGTGGTATTATAATATTGATTAGGATACAATAGCTGACGTTTCGGCGGTATCGACTTCTTCAGAGCCGTTCCGCTTTCCCTGCGCACTGACATACCGAACGATAATACAGGATGGTTTTCCTTAGCAAAGCAGCTGTCTAAAGCGTTCTGAGTTCTCCACCATAATTGGCTGCTTGCTTGTGTGGATGGGAAGCAAACAAATTGCATTGCAACTCGAATTCTTCCAGGAAAACAGCGATTTTTGTGACCGCAGCGTACCTCGTGATTACTGTAGCGACCGCTTGAAGACGATGTAACAAACCTAGTTCCTTTCCACGACTACCTATCTGTTGTAATGTAGTTAAAACTACGTTAACAAATAGATTTACAAAGGTCGTTTCCAATTTAACAAAGAAGAGTAGCAAGCTCTTAAGATATCTGTCTTATTATGTAATAACATTTAAGCGGAAAAGCTTCATATAAGTCTAAAATTTGAATAAACTCAAATAGAAGCATCATGTCCTATTCGACCATGAACGAACGAGTTCCCATGTCAAAATCGGCAAACGAAGAATATCCAACTATTATAATGCTGAAATATTTGTAAAACTCCGGACCGCACGTGGTTGCGGTGGGAAACGAACGCGCTATTGTCCTTTCCGGGGAGTAACGCGTTCGTTCCCACGGCAAGCACCTGCGGTCCGGAGTTTTGCAAATATCTCAGCATTATAATAGTTATATTTCGCAAAATAGCCTGCCGTTAAAAAAAGAATAGGCAGTAAATAAAATGGTTAAGATAGCGAATATCCAACTCACCTCCGGTGTGACATCTCTTTTCGAAAATCCGGTTCCACCAGTGGTTATGATCACATCTTAAAAAAACATGAGCACTATAGTATTTACGAAGATCCAACAAAGAAAAATTTTGTGCCAAAGCTCTTCTATAGCCCCACCACTGTATTTGCATCGCTCAATTAAAGCTGCTTCAATTAAGTTCATCTCATCAGGGACAATTACAGTCGATACAACCTTGTGATCACGTAATCTTAAAATGAATGCCTTATTACTATCATTATTGATAAAAACTTGGTTAATTTCCACAAACAGAAAGGCAAATGAAGTAGTACTCACATCGCTGATTTCTCTATCAGTTGCACAACCGCCGGTCCACCTAAGTCCTCTCGCGTTCCTGCAGCGCAGGAGTCACTGACTGCAAATGAGGAATGAGTTGCACGAGTTAAGAAGCGAACATTGGTTTCTCTTTATAAGATCCTACAGAGAGAAAATAGTTCATAAGATCCTATAAAGACAACACTGTTTCTAAGCTTACTACTTGCCAGTTGCTTAAGTATATTTCAGATAACGTCACGAACACCCAAATGTTCCTAGAACGTCTACGTAACTTGTCTCCTATCAATGCGTACGTGATGGAGTCCTTCGACGTTACCGCGATTAACACCAACTTATCGAATGACTCCACAATGCGAACCATCCTCGAACTTCTTGTTAAACACAAAGGTGGAATAAATATGCATAACTTCTCCATTCAGCAGCTTATGGCTCTCCTGAAGGAGTCTCTAAACTGCTCGATCTTCAGATGGTCCGGGAAATGTTATGCACCAATGAGGGTTGGCAATGCGACAGCCGCTGGAACCATGCCTTGCCATTGTATTTATGTCTAAAATAGAAGCCACCACTCTTGATGATCTCCGGCCGCTAATCTATTTCAGATATATCGATGAATTTATCATCTTCTCTGCACAAGAGAATGTGGACAGATGCTTTGAATTACTGGACGAGCAGTCTGAGTACACTAAACTTACCCAGTAAAAGCCGAAAGAAACCGATTCCATTTCTTAACATCCAAATTAACTTATCAAATAGCGGTTACATGACAAAGTGGTACCGAAAGCCAAGTAACAAGAACATCCTTGTTCATTGCCTTTCTTCCTACCCTTCACACACAACTAGAGCGCTTGTGAAAGACATGTTTCGATCGGCCACCTCTGTGTGCACAATTAGCGAACTAAGGGAGGAGTCGTGCGACTTGGCTCGACAAACAGCTATCTCCAATGGCTACCAAATAGTAACCCTACAAGATAAGTTAAGGACAATGACGCCCCCTCAAAACGAAAGACTTGGTCGAAACAAAGTCCCGTTTATCTTGCCATTTATTAGCGATGAATTAAATGTAACTATAAAGCGATGCTTAACATGGACAGGTCTAGAGGAAACGGTAGCGATAATTGAAATGTCACCCAATATTCTTCGTCGTTAGTTAGTTCGATAGCAATAACCTTCTACCGAGTAGGGACGCTCTGGCTGTGTAGCGCCTCTATGATTGCTTCCGTTTCAACTCATTCTAAAGCCGTTTTTACGTCAATAAAAGTGAGACAGAGCGGTCTCTTGTACACTTGTAATACACAAACGAATCTCGTCATCATGTGATCCCGTCGTTCGTACTGAATCCTCTTCGAAATCCTGATTGCTGGTAAGGCTGTTCTTTGTGCACTGTTCTCAAACCCTGTCGAAAATGACGCGAATGAACAGTTTGCCTGCGAAAGACGGCAGGAATATCGGGGAAAGTTGCCGAATTTGCAGAAGTCTTCATTTTTTGAATAATACGGTGGTTCTGGCCTTCGTTGGACTAGAAATCTTGCATTTTGACAAGTAACGTGTGAAAAACCAACTCACTGCGTTGATTGGGCCTCGTGAGAGATTATCTGTGTTTAAAAGTTATCCTTTCCAGACCAGGTGCTCTTTGACTCTTCACTAACGACAGAGCGTGTCAGAATTCGGAAGGAAGACCGCTGGGACGACATATCCATCATCCCTAATTTCATTTGAGGGCAGGAAGACGTGGTTGGTGAAGAACTCCAGAAGGAAAGCCGCAACTGTTCGGTTTGGACGTAGGAGTACGGTGACCTTAAGCTGGTAACTTACACAGTCTCAGAGGACCTTGCAAACGCTTTTTCTAGCCTCTGTAGCCTCGGCTATTACTACTATTCTTCGCACCCTACGATCTTCTTCTATCACCTATCTACAGCGTTTTGCAAATTTGTACAGTTAGCGATTATCTACGGCTCGTGCTATTCCATGTTGCATTATCAGCTCAGATATCTCTGTCAGAGGTCTTTGATTTTTGAATTCTCAGCTTTTATGCCATTAATATAATGATGCTAAAAAGTCGGTCACATCGTTATCGATGTTGTCGATAACTTCACCTTTTCGAAAGCCGACTAGCCGATTTGAATAAGTCCCAATTCACGCCGGCTTTGGGACTTTGTTCCCCTCATTTTGCGCCTTTCTCTCCTCTCTGTGAAACAGGAATCTTGCAGAAAAGAAATTATGGTCCGATTCCGTGTAAAACTTTGAGAGAACAGCAACATCGACCGAGCAAAAACACTGGTTTACTATGATGTGCTCTACTTCATTATGGCACTTTTCATTGAGACAGTCGCAGTCCAAGGAAGAGAGTGGGGCTTCTGAAACTGTAAATTACCATGAATGGTCTTGGACGTCACGACGAACTCAGAGATCCGCTCACACTCTTCGTTCCATCGTGGGTCCCAAGTGGTATGCTTTTCAGACGTCTTCATGAGTCCAGTCCGAAAATACCTATGAAGGTCTCAATGCATAGCTTATTTCTGCAGATTTCCAAGCCCACGTAGAACGTTTCGACTTCTTCTTCGCCATAGTTTAACATGGATGTGTGGGCGACTGTCAAATCTATTAATGCCCCCATCTATCCAACCATTAGTGTCCGATTCGGTTTGTTAATTGTTCAAAGTAGTTGGTATTCATGGTCAGACTAGTGTTGACAAGAACGCCAACGCCATCAACTCCTCTACTGTCGCAGATTACTATCGAACTTTATGGGAGGTCTTTCAAAGTCGTGAATTAGACATTTCAAGTCAGCGGACCAGCCAAAAATAAGCAAATGTGTCCAGCTGCTGCAATCCTATTAGAAATTTATTCGGGCAACTGTAGTTTCTATGACTACTTAGGTACACATTTGAATCCTGACTTTAGGACTCTGTGATAAAAAATTCCTAACCAAAAATGCAAAAAGAAATTTTTAAAAATGAGGAGTGATATGGAAAATGTGGAATTGATCTAATGGCACATTGTGGTAGATCCTACATATTTCGCAATGACGAAGCATCACATGGACAAATCTCAAAGGACAATTCAAAGTGTCAAATTCTCGCCTCAAATTAGGGGATGGTTAAAGTGGCTTTAAACATTTTTTTACCATTGAGAGTTTCCAAGTGTACTAAACTAAAACTCAGATGAGACATCACAATGTTAACTTTTTATTCACTGCCTACTACTATTTTTACAGCAGGAGTATTGCTGAGATTTCCCGCTCACGAGTGATTGCTGATGGCACAGTGAGGTAGAAAACTGACCGAGAGAAAGGCAAAGAAAGCTCCTCAGTGGTACAGGGGTAACATGTGAGCGCCAGAAACGAATCTCTGGTAGCCATCAGCTTTCTTAAGCACTACGCTGTTATATGAAATTTGCATAAGAAAATTTGAAAATTTGCAAATTTGCATAGGTAAGCCAGCATTAGGGATAATCAAAAAACTCAAATATTTTTCAACAACCTTTTTCATTATGTCTAAGCAGCCATTCTTTTGAAAAATTCTAGCAAAACTATCGAACGACAGAACAAGCCACACAGGCACCTCCCAGGTAAAGCTAATCAAATCAGGTATAAAATAGAAATTAAGTACAGAAAATAACTACAGTTCTAAAAAAGGTCTTACCTGTGACAACCGAGAATCGCATATTTCACTTCGCCAAGATTTGACGAACCTAAACGTACAGCAAATGACAGCCGTCACTTCTAACTTTCACATTTCAAAACAACGAGAACAGGTTATCGATGTACAGAGCGCAGGCATTCCAAACCATTATTTGTAGCTGCCTGGTAAGAACTTTTTCGAACTAAAAAACTATACACCTGAAAAATAACAGAATATGGAGTAGATGCTATCGAATTTAGCTGCTCACTAGCCGTATTACACTTGCAATGAGTGAAATAAGATATTTAACCACAACGTTGCTGAGATATTTGCAAAACTCTGGACCGCAGGTGTCTATGGTGGGGAACGAACGCGCTATTATCCTTTCCGGGGAGTAACGCGTTCACCACCACACCATGCGGGTCCTCTGTTTCGCACGTCTCTCAGCTATTTCTATCGATCTTTTTGCCACAGCAATCACCCGTCAGAAAATAGCTGAGAGACGTGCGAAACAAAGGACCCGCATGGTGTGGTGGTGAACGCGTTACTCCCCGG
>UYYA01001336.1:0-15963 GCA_900624975.1 Angiostrongylus costaricensis
GTAGGATAAACGGGACCCTTCTATCGCTAGAGTTGTCGTTTGGAGGCCTACGATTTCCTCTACACCTATCCTGAGCTACAGTTTCGTAGCCATTAGAAACGGCTATTTGCCGTGCCAAGTTCCGGGACTCCTCTCTCTGCTCTCTTCCCGTGCACACGTTGGTTGCTGTTCGAAACATGTTTCTTATAAGCGCCCTTTTCGTGTGAGAGGGGTGAGAGGAGAGGTAATGAACCAAGATATTTAACCAAGATATGTTGATATTACCAAGATACGCATAGGACCCAGAGACATAACGGGGACGACTTCGAAGTATGTGTCACGATCCTCGCACGCGAATCAAGAACACAGGCGCGAAAAACTCTCGAGGCATTCTGGATTAATTCCAGAAATCCGAAAATGAACCGCAGGGAGGAATGCCTCATTATCACGCGTGATATAGGGCAGTATATAAAACTGCTTTTCTGATGTGAGGGGCACATTATACTTCCACGTGATTTCTGTGCGGTTGGTCTCTACGTGACATACTTAGTGGAAACCTCATAGAAAGCGGTGAGTGTGCAAAGCTGTGTTCAAAGTGATTGAAATCTTGGTTTGGAGTTTCTTTGTTTGGTTATGGAGGCGTCTGGCCGAGTGAGTTGCTATCAACTTGACCTTTCCAGGCTCTGAAGAAGGCGAAATCCGCCGAAACGTCAGCTTAATCGTGAACAAAGAATAGTAATACCAGTCTTTAGTTCAATATCTGTTTTTATTTCCTAGGTGTCAGGTCCTAGGGTGAGGAAGATGAAACTAATGGCCCAAATGGATTTTACAGAACTCTGGCGACTACGATGTTTTCGAGATCCCCGATGATGACCATGATGAAAAAGATGAACGACCAGGTGGTAATAAAGCCGTAACAAATACGTGTTCCACTTCAATATCTACTATGAAGGAAAAGGCGAAGCCAAAGTTGAAAGGCAAGAAGGAGAATGGCACAAGTGGTTCACCAAAAATGACCGACTTTTTCGCGAAGGTTCTTGCTGATTCACTACTATATCAATGGTTGAATTTTGTACAATATATTTGCTTTAGGGCAAGAGTAAGAAAAAGAGTGCTGCTTCTGACTCTGATGATGCCATAGTCATTGAAGATGATTCGCCGGTACCGCCACGTCAGCCAAGGTTCGTTTCGCTGTTGTAGTCTTGGAATGTGCTGGAGAGAGTTTTACTTTCAAACGATGTTTTTTCACATGAAGTGTGAAGTCTTCAAAGTATTCCGCAATATTCATCCCCTTTCAAGAATGTTTGGAGGTTTTATATGGGTTTGAATTTGGCAAAAGCTTTTGGATAGATAGCGCACTATAATTTGGATACTATCATATTTCTCGTTCTAGTCGTCGGCCTCGCACAGGTACAAAGTATAACTATGATATCAGCGGTGATGAAGAGGAGTATGAACAGCCACGAGCCAGAAAGAGAAAGGTGGTCGATAGCGATAGTGACTGAAGTATTTTATGATGTCTTCAATCTTATCGTTAGTGTAGCTCAAGGAGCTGTTTATTTTCTATCTTATTTCCTTGTACCAGTACAAGTTTTGCATTTTAAATGTCTCTTGTCCATTTAGATTGTAAATTTACTTTTGTGGGCGGTATGTACTGTCATATTTCAATGTACTTTTGATCTCGTAATTTATACATCCCGTTGATGTGTTAACGATACTCGGATGTCTGCATGTTTCTCACTACCTACTAACTAAAGATCATCTGTAATCGGTTGTTAAGGAACTATCAAATGAAATTCTTGACCTCCATGTGAATAAATTCTGTTTCCATGTTTCCTTTCACTAGCCGTTGAATCATGTAGACACATTCGAAACGAAGTTTAGAAAACTTGTTGGTGATCTATTTATTGTTAGATTCTCCTTGTGCATTGGTAGTAGGAGAGCTGAGAACTCTGTAGAGCTAAAGGAAGCTTGCTCCTTGACGTTGAATATATTTACAATTTTTATAGAACGTTCTATTCAATTGTAAATTCGTTTTGCGTTGGAATCTCTAAGTTAAACACCAAAGGTTGGATCACTGAAGTTCCCATGAAGGTGAGGTGGCTGCGAGAATTAATAATAAGTGGGGTATACCATCGTGACCAACGGTACGAATTCGAGCTTGTTCACTTGGCTTTGTGTTCGGAAGAGGTCGAGATTTGCCATAATAAAGGAATATATGCATATATATGTATATATATATATATATATATATTTATACTCTCAACGGTTTACCGCGCTTCATCGTCTATAGGAGGTGTTCTTGGGTGTTAGGTTGCGATGAAAAGCGGGTGGATTCATTGCTCTGGCAGGGTCTTCCAAGCTGAGAAGGAGTCCGGCGTCTCCATCTGAAAGCGCAGCTAAAAATACCTCTAAGAAAAAGCAAAATGTAAGTAAGAAACCAATACCTGGGTCCACCGTCGACCCGGTATCAAACTAATTCCATTATAGGAAATCTCTGATCAAGAAGGGCGGCAATGCCTGTGTTGGTGACGACCTGACGCAGACTTTGGCTAGGCTGACCTCGGGGCTCCAGGGAACCACAGTGACTAAAGCAGCAAAACTCCAGAAAAATGGAAATTATGCTGGGGCCCGCATAACCGGTGAAGATGGGCATCCAAGTATCCAAGTAGGTAAGTATATATAGGCTGTGGCAAGCAGGATTTCGAATGGAAGAGCAGGACGATCTGGACCGTGTATGCAAAGAATCGCAAATTTTAATGGTTTTATTATTGTTACAAATGTTGAACAAAAGCTAAGAGATGTCGCTTCAAGGTTAAGCATTGTTTAGAGTTCAAAGAAACCACTATTTTTGCAACACATGCCCTGAGGGCGATGCGTCTCATCGTAAATATGTTGAAGACGGTTTTGTTGCTTTAGTCGTTTTTTTCTTAGCAATAATACAACATTAGTATTTCGGCATACAACCTTTATTACATGAAACCACAATGGTATTAATAAATTAAAACTACAGAACATCCTACTAATCAAATAATCGTTGATCTTTTCGCTCGTTTCGATCTTTTCATCTTGTATCCGCCTTTATTTCCGAAGCAATACGGACAATTTCCACCACTACCACCACCACCACTCGATCCTCCGGTAGTTATTGGGTCCGGAATACCGTAGCTTCCACCGTAGCCTCCACTGTAGCCTCCACCGTAACTTCCAAAGGTGTTGCCGTAGCTTGTACTGCCCACATTGCCGTAGGTAGAGTAGCCGCTTGATGGAATCTGTATCTGTTGTCCTTGTCCACTACCGTAGCCGTAGTTGCCATAATTGGGATAGCTACCGTATGAAGATGGATACCCTCCAATACCCTGGTTGTTGTAACTGGACATAGTTTGTTGGCTTGCTTCCGGCTGAATGACGTAGCTTTGTGAGCTGCCACCATATCCTTGACTACCGTAGCCACTGTATGGATATGAGCCAAATGTGATTCGACTTGCTGAGCCAGATTTATAGCCCTGTAAACAATACCTTTACGAGTTAGAATGAAGTCAAATCAAGGACTATGTTTAAAGTTTTCTTCCAAGGTTTTTTAACTTTATGCTAGAACAAATTATCTAAAATAACATTATGCTTCCGAAATCATATAACTAGAAGAACTAAGTTCCTTTTTTGAATAAGTTTTCAAAGGAATTATTAGGAAAAGCTAGGTTTAGGATGTTAGTTTCAGTTACGTTTTGTTAAGGCAACAACTGCAATTGTAGTAGGTAGTAGTAATAGTATCAAGAATGATAATGGTAACATCAGTAAGAGTAACAACTGTATTAGCACTGATAATACTGATATTGCTGATGATATGTTAGTCTCAAACCTCGTTGATTCGTGTCGCAATCGCCTGCCCTAGCTGATTACCAAAATCCGATGGACTAGTGAAATATACTAATGGATTTGAACTGCTAGAAAAATCATAAAATTAGCAGTGTTGATAAATCGTTTTGTATTTCTATTAGTACATCTCGATATAACGGTTACAACTAAAATACACAAAATACCCCGCTTTGATCAATGCATTAGGTTTGCCCACGCGTTCGATCCCATTCGTGGCATCGTAGAGGTGATTGAGCTCGCATTTGGTTCGCATAGAGATTTGCAGGGACTTATTGATGTATCAAATCAGTGTGTTTATCCCATCAGGCAAGTCTGGCACCTATTAGCCGCTCCAAGAGGAATGGTGGGCTCGGTTCACTCAGGGCTTAGGATCGAACCAACAACTCTTTGTATATTCTAGGGCATCGCTAAGCATTGGACTACAAGTGTCTCGCATACTGTACTACATAGAAAGTAAATGAATAGATCGACTACCGTACTCTGAGTTTTGGTAACCAGTAAGGACATACTGGCCGCCGTTCAACGTTGAACATTGTGGGCAAACGGCATTTTGTGCATAAGTGATAGATTTCAATAGAAGCACTGCCAGTAGTACTGACACTGAGTAGTACATTGATGTCTGAAAACGACAGCCAAATATCCTAATTGTAAGATATGATGTGGGAAACGAATACCTTAGAATAACAGGAAAAAACAGAACTAGCTCCTATTTACATCCAAGGAGAGATTAAGAAGTGATCAATAGTGACAACAGAGGAAAAAGACAGTGAACGGGATGAATTACCTAGGGATGCTTTAGGTTTACCAAAAAAAAAAAATTATATGTATTCCTTCTTTGATGAGCTTACACGAGGTTGATAATGATGTTTATTTTCGGCTAACGTTTCGACATCTCGCCGTCTTCATCAGAGCCGATGATCCGAGTCGATGGTCCTCACTTGCTATTCGTCTCGATGTGCCCGCTTCGCCTTCGTGTCGAGTCAGGTCCTCTTCGGCTGGCCATCTCTTCGAATGAGGCATACTCACTCGGTGATGCCTTTTTATGCAGGTTGCTGATAGTGGATAGCTGTGATTATCCAGTTATAGTGTGATAATAACTTGTTTTTCCCGGACAATCAAACCTGCAGAGGTCGGTGTTATTATCAGCTAGCACAAAGCTCGAAATATAAAAATTTGTAATTTTTACTGTTAAATTGGTGATGCTTAACGAGTTCCTCGAGCGAGCAGAGAACCCAATGGGCTACTCTTGCACGCGACAGGAAAAATGGAAGATTTACTGGCGCCCGCTCGAGTCACTCGACGACCAACGGGACTACAGGTGGCACAGGTGAAACTGTTTTTAAGACTACTAAATTGAAGTTTATTGAAACTACTGAAGATTTTTATGCGATTGTTTTTTCAACATCAATATTTCTTCTTTCTTACCAATTTTTCCCATTACTTCGCCTTTTCTCGTGCTTTTATAGGTTTTTGCTCTAAAAATCTTGGGTTTATATGGCAAAAGGGAAAACTATAAAAGAATAAAGCGAACATATTTTGGTATTAATGGTTTCTTTTTGGGCCAAACTTTTGAGGCTCCCTGGGTTCTGCATGATTTTCTTCAAAAAAAGAAAAGAAAAAGAAAAGAACTGCTGAACAATTTTATTTGATTTTTCCTATGTGTATTCACCTAGATCAAAGAAATTGAAAGAAAACAGAAATATCAACGAGTGTCAAATTGGCTAAAGATATTTGAGTTTTCTACCAGTTCTCATCATCCCAACGGTTTACCGCTTCATCGTGGTTGGGAGGTGTTCCTGGCTGACGGACTGCGATGTACAGCAGGGGATTCAACCCCTGGCAGGGTCTCCCAAGCTGACGAGTACGGCGTTTCCATCAAGAAGCCCAATTAAAAGTGAACCAATACGAGGATGCATCACTGTTCTGATGTCAAATTAGTCGCATGTTGGCAAATCTCCCTCTGATGCACAAGGGCTGCGACTGATTGTGGTGGTGAAGACCAGGAGTAGACCTTCGGCAGGCCAACCTCTGGATTCCGGGGAACCACAATGGCTTAACCAGCAAATCTCCGAAAAATGGAGATTATGCCGAGGCTCGCACAACCAGTGAAGACCGGACATTTAAGTATCAAGTGACTAACTATCAATTCTCTGGTAGATTTCTTGTTATTATCATTGTTACTGTTGCTGCCATCATTATTTTTTGCTGTTACTATCATTATTATCATTATTATTATTGTCATTGTTATTATTTCTATAATGCTGAGATATTTGCAAAACTCCGGGCCACAGGTGTCTGTGGTGGGGAACGAACGCGCTATTCTCCATTCCGGGGATTAACGCGTTTTCACCACACTATGCGGGACTTTCGTTTCGCCTATCTGCCTTCTATCGATAGAACTAGCTGAGGGGCACGCGAAACGTAGAACCCGCATGGTGTGGTGGTGAACGCGTTACTCCCCGGAATGGACAATAGCGCGTTCGTTCCTCACCACAGACAGCTGCGGCCCGAAGTTTTGCTAATATCTCAGCATTATAGAAGTTATATTTCGCAACATACCCTGCCGTTAAAAAGAAAATAAAAGGTTAAAAAGGTTAAAAGTAAATAAAGTAAATAAATAAAGAAATAGTAAATAAAAATAAAGTAAAAAAGTATAAAAATAATATATAAAAAATATAAAGATATATAAAAATAAGGTAAATAAAAAGGTTAACATTGTTGTTTCTGTTGCTATTCTCACTGTTATTAATAATATAAGAGGGCGGATAGCACAGTCGTAGTGATGTTCGTCATCACGAGCTCATTGCTAGTTCGACTCCGCTCCGGGCCTACCAAACCGCTCATCCCTGCGGAGTTGGGAAATTGGTACCGCACTTATCTAGGAAAAAATCACTCTCTGCAATCCAATTGGGAACGCTCCAGCCCGGCTAGCTCAAAACTCCAGAGAGAATTGCTCGATCAGCATTCTACGGCATTCAAGATGAAATGAAAATCCTCAAGTGGCAACCGAAGCCACTCTCAAAAGTTGGAGGATCTTCGTGGATGATGGATGCGAGGAAACGAAATGAATGTGAGAAATGCCGGGATCTGCACAGTTGTCATGAAAACGGGTCATATAAAATGAAATAAATATTATTATTCTTGTTTTTATTAATATTGCTATTTTGCTATTTCTGCTATTTTTAAATAATAACAGTGCTCCATGTAAAACCATGAAAAAAAGTGCGGAAATCGTTTTCTGACGTTTATTTCTTTTGTTGAACACAAAGAAGTAGATCAAATTGAATAGTCACTGAAGGAGATCATAAAAAATCGATATATCTGATAATAGAGATCGATCATTCCTTTTCAACAAAGGAAAAAACCCAAAATTCACGCTGTAAGTTGGATGGAGAGATCGTCGAGACTGGAATCTAAGAAAATTTTAAAAACTCTTGAAATAGATAAAAAAAAAAGTTTGCATGTAGATGTGGACGTCGAATAGAACCCACAAAGATCAATTCGATTACGATGTCGATTCGAATCGAATCGATGGATAGCTTTGAAATATTCGTCTGCTATTCGCACTTAGTCGATAGGCAGATGATCGATGTTTTTTCATTGATAAATGAAAAATTCGAAAGAAGAAAAAGAGAAAAAGGGACGAAAGAAGCCGAGGAACTGAAAATAAAAAAAAGGAGAAATGATTCCGAAAGTAATAAGACTTTCGGAATTTCCGGATGGTTCAGGTAAATGAGAATCATCCTTGACATGATACTGATAGTGACAGTTCAACTGATTCCCATGTTAATCGCGAAGCAAATGCTCGGCCCGACTTATTCAAACACTGCCCGCCCTTCTCGTCGCCCAGCACTCAGCACTCAACACATCGACACTTCAGCTGACCGGACTATTGTCCAGGCCGTCAAGTTGGAGAATGAATAAATAATGTGATTGTGAATGAAAACTGAACGCTGCGAAAGTGTAAAGAACGTTTATGACGGAAAAGAAGTCACCAACTCGTGCAGATCACACCTGCACGATCGATATGTACTTAATGCATTAGACGAAGCGAATCTGACCATCACAGTCACCAACTTTTATTCTTCTAGTGGTGGTTAGAAGACTGCTTATACGGCTTAGGGAAGAGACTCTTAACTACACGACAGACAGACAACAAGCTCGTCCTGTGGTTGTTCACCGTTGGACTTAATTTATTTGCACGACTGAACTGTGAAAACAACAAAAGAAAAGATTACTTGAGTTTAGACCCCGTTCTCAAAATGCATGAAGAAATTATGATATTGTTTCCTACATGAGTTCATCATCAAACGGTTCACATTTCTACTGTTCGGGATCAAAATCGTATAGTCCTACACTCAACGTTCAACACTGAAATTAGAGTACGAATTGATATCAAGTCATAAGCAGAAAGGCGGCGTAGTCCCATTTGTATTGATACCAGTAGATAATTTTCTGATCGTATATTTTTCCGGAGAGAATTCATTTGCGCCAGCTTTTGTATTCAATTAATAGCCTGTCCAGCGCCGATGTTGTGCTAGAATTTAGTCTGTCAAAAGACAAAAGTTAAAAGTTGAATTTCCGGATTCCTTCGTCGGATGAGTTCTTCAGCGCGTTCACACATGCACGACGAAAAATGAGGTGTGGTTTCAAACGACCGAAATTATTTGAATTTAAAGCTCAGACAGGCAACGGGTCGCGACAACTCGTCTAGAGGAAAGAAAAGAGCTGGCCCAAACGTGTCCAAAAAGGAAAACCAATCATAAGCGATTCTTCGTAAGCACCTAAATAATCTCTTGAAAGTTAGTTTGGAACGTGAAGTTAATACAGAGGAAAAAACTTTTACCTACAATTAATAATCGGAGTAGTCAGGCTCGTTTTTTTATATTCTACTGAGAGAAGCAGGCTCTGTTGAGAAGTGCAATATTCTATTAGGAAACAGCATAAACGATGCTGTGTGAACGACATTTCAATTCGTCTAAACGACATTGTCGGCCTCTTATAAGTGAAGGAGGGAGGGAGACAGAGGCGGCTATGCTTCAGTCTTCGCCAGAATTCCTGTTTTCAACGAGATATTGTTGTCCAATTGATTCTTGTCCAGTCGTTGAAGTTTCTCGACGATGACGAAAAAATTTATCCTACAGGCAAATATTTACGAATATGTGCAGTTTTTCCGGTATTAATGACGGTTCCTCTTCAGATCACGCTTTCTGACCGGCCACCGACAACCGCCGCTGCCCACCGCCAAACCGGCTACACTCCTCCGTAGAGTACAGATCGAGTTATTTTAAGGTGTTTTCCGTCTGCACCTTCACTATTTTCTGTTACCGTCTGCACATTCGGAAAGTGTACTCGGTTCGGACTACTACATTTACCAAAGCGCCTTTACTACTGGTTGACTGACCATCCAGATAGGCAGAGGTTAACTGCTGCCCAGCGACATGCTTCAGCTGCTGTGCCGAATAGAAATGAAGCTATTTCAGAATATTTTTTTCGCACTGGTTATCATCTAAGCATTCAGAAGCATTATCCCGTATCGATGACGCCGCGCCACCTAATTTGACTCAACACGCAGCCGTTGAGTCGGCCACTGTTGCTCACCGAACCGGCCCGTCTCCTCTGTCCAGTACAAATGAAGCTATTTTAAGGTTTTTTTTGTTTGTACTTTTCCGTCGTTACCGTGTACCGTCGTTTACATACTCAAATGTTTTACTCAGTATTGATGATGATATTCGCAACCACTTGGTTGGCTGACGGGCCAGCCACACACAACCGGCTTGAAGTACTAACAGGTTTATTTTAGGGTATTTTTCATTTGAATTCTTGTAATTTCGGTTAATACTTACTCATTTTAAAACTGCACCTGCTTTCATCTTAGATGCTGTTTCAGTCTTTTTTATTTTCACCGATAGCATGGAGAAGACAGTGAATAGCTGATGTGAATCGATCGTTTTGTGGTCAACTCAAAACAGCTACTGATTGATCTTTAAAGTGCAGCAGCATAAAGGCGACATGGAAGTCTGTTTTCTTCTGAACAAAAGTCGAAATATATTTTAAAAAATTATTATATCGACTTGTAAGTAACATGGAGTTTTTCTTTTCTTCAAAGATGAAAACTCTGCTCGAAGTCGGATACCGGACACACTTAAGATGTGTAGATGTGTTCATCTTTTCCTGTCGCTGCATGTTTGTTGATGTTTTCGTAGTGTCAACAAATTCGTAGAACTCGTCCGAAATGGACGAGACGCGTTTATCTTGCAGGACAAATGACTGCGACCACCTTGCGAATAGCTCCAACACTTGTTCGAATGTTCAACTTTTTATTTAGCGCTATTTTTTTGTCATGGTAGGTTCCTGTGAAATAAGACCACGATAGAGTTGAGCAGCTCAGCTGGTATTCCGAGATTTGTAAATATCTCAGCATCATTAAGGCTGTATTTCACTTGCTTAATTATTCGTTGAATTCAAATCGTTTCGAGTAGACTTACTATTAACGTAGCCATTCATCAAATAAGTCACTGCATTCTTGATGAGCAAACACGAGGTTGTTACTTTGCTCCTCGTTGACAAATAAGCTGACGTTTCGGCCGATTTCATCTTCTTCAGAGCCTAGAAAGGTCAAGTTGAGTGAAATCTACCCATCCAAGCACTTCCATAACCAATACAGAAAAACGATGAAAACGAGATCTCATTAGCACTGAAAGAGAAATAACTTCTTAGCTCACTCATTGCTTTCTGTGAGTCTTCCATTGAGTATGTCAAGTGGAGACCAACCGCACAGAATTTACACGGAATCGTAATGTACCATAATGAAGATTAAAATATCAGTCTGAGTTATTGTGGGAGATCACGCGTAATCGTAGAGCACCTCTCCTTGCGGTTCACTCTCGCATTCTTGGAATTTGTCCGGAATTCCTCGAGAGTTTTACGCGCTGAAGTTTTCGAATCCTGTGCGAGGATGGTAACTTCTACTTCGAAATCTCCTCCGTAACGTCTCTGTATCGTATGCACGCCCACTGGAGCATTTGATTTAACTTCAAGTTTACCGACTCGTTGTTCTTTTATACCGTAGTGGAGTGGTCTAGCCGTCTCGCCAATATGTTCGTCCCCACACGCCTTACAGCCACTTTATGTTAATTCATAGATGTAAACCCATTGGTCTAACTAAATAAATCGTCGAATATTTACCAATGCCATTGAAATCCGGATGCGTTTGTAGTGCAGTGGTTACAGGTGCCCTACAATACACAGACGGTACTCGCTCCAAATCCACGTCTCGAGCAAACCAAGCTTTCCATCCATTCGCTACATCAGTAGGCCATCACAACTCATTGTGTGAGCCAAGTATGAACTAAGTCACCTCTAACGATACTTCATGAGTTCGAATGCGTGGCACATCACTCAGGAACTGATCAATGTCGAAAGCTTCATCCTTTATCCTTCTATCACTGAAATCTGAGATGTAACAGAAAACATTTGCTTATGATTATCTTACTAAGATAGCTGCATGAGTTTAGTAAAAACAAAAGGATATTGAACATGCTCAAATACTCGAAAAGATGTTGGATTTTTCCAACCACACACTTTCATTTTGTTAAAATTCGACGTTGTAGATGAGAAAGCACGAATGTACAGTGTGGAGTGGTACTGAAGGCGGTGGGTTGTGAGAATAATATACAAACATTATGGTATGTATATAGAATGAGTATAAAATATAGGTTAGAGGTGCCCTGTGAAACAAACATGTTCCCTAGTTCTACCTCATTAGTGTAGCTAGCCAAGCCAACATCTCTGTTAGGTCAGCAAGCCGATCTCATCACAGGTCTGCAAAGCCGTCCAAATACTGACAGCGTGTTTACACGAAGGACCATAGGAGCATGTAGTAAATAATAACATGCATACCATTCATAGCTAAACAGCGATAAAGCGAAGTCTGTTGTACGGTCTTGTCATGTTCACAACCTCTCAAGTTTTCTAGTTATCGAAAACATCGTTTTCTGTCCAGGTGCGAGACTGAGGGTTTCGAGTTCTAGCAAGACTTGTTTGATGGCTGACCAGGGCGACGAAGTTGCACTTAAAATTTTTGTGTTCTTATTCTACACAGGACATGCTTCCTAATTACGTTAATTACGTTCTGTATCAGTGACTTTTTATTGGTTTCTGTATCAGCGACAGATTCATTAATCCTAGTGCAAAATAATACCATACCCAACTAGTTTCAAACATTTTTCATGATATCATGCTCGGTTCTTAAAGGATTCGTATCTTAAAGTCGTACAAACTTCCCCATGCTATTATACATCCTAAACGAATGCCTGATGACTGATGAAGACGTGGAGAAGACCTTTCGATCCACAAAAGATGCAGACTGCTTGTAATGAAGACCAGGGAACGCTCTAGCATTGATATCCTGGGATTTCAAGGATGCCGCCTGAAGATGCAGCCGTGTCCGGACGGAATATTTTCGTGTGTGATAATCGTTGCTAGACGACAAAATGAACTGAAGTGTTGAAAAGAGCGTGAGCATAGCCCATACAGGTGAACGAGTTAATATCACACGCTAACTGTAAGCTGAAATTTGTTGCCTAAAGTTCTAAATTAAAAAACTGACATGATTTTCCGGATTTCCGAATACCAAATACGTGAAGCGTCCACACCCTTTTTCACACGACCCGACATCACATCTATACTTCGCAGATTGTAGCATTTCCTGCACTTAATTCAAGTCCTCACGTCTCCATCATTCACGATAGTTTTCGGATTCTTGCTCATGGGTTCGGTTGCTGGTTGAGAGTTTGTGGTCCTATTGATGAATGTCGAATATTGCCTGAGTGGATTCTCTCGAGATACTGTGACAACAGTACTAAGGTGTTTCAGATGCTTATCACGAACATTCGGCAGCTTTTATGGATCGAACAGAGAGAACTGATCCTAAATGAATAGACAAGTCTGGCACTCTTTTCACGACGGAGGGGTGGGCGTTTATCTGGACCGCGTGTTGAACAGCACACCACCACTGGCTGCTCACTCAACTGAAACGATCGTGTTGATCTTTTCTATTTTATTTTCGGTAACCTAATAAGTTACTATTTAGTGTACTATTTTTAATTTGACGGAAGGGTCGTTTATAGACATTAGCATTTTTTAACATATATATATACATGTATTTTTATATATATACAGCCTACCAGCGGCTTACTGTCTCATCGTGGCTGGGAGGTGTTCCTTGGCAACTGGCTGTAATGTACACAAGGAAGATTCGTGCCCCCGGCAGGGTCTCCGAAGCTGAAAAGGAGTATGGCGTTTCCATCAGGAAGCCTAGCTAAGAGTAAATCGATATCAGAAACCACCACCGCCCTAGTATGAATGGTGGCAAAGTTCCCTCTCATCCACAAAGGCTGCCTGTGGTGGTGACGAGCTGGGGCAGATTTTCGCCAGTCTGATCTCGGGACTCCACGGGACCACAATGGCTAGATCAGCAAAACTCCAAAAAATGGAGATCATGTTGAGGCCCGCACAACTAGTGAAGACGGGCCATCCAAGTATCCTTAAGTACTTAAGTACTTAAGTAAGTGTATTTATAAACAAGTAGTTGATTTATAAGATTTTTTGCGAAGCTGTATTAGTTGTTGTCCATTCTGACAAGACCATAGAAGTATTGCACAAAGAAACACTAAGTAAAAAATTCACTTTATTAGACCCGCAATGGCATTGGAAAGAACGAAAAAAGTAACATAATGCTGTACATAATTTGATCGAACATTATTAATGTATCCCACCTAAAATTACAGTGGACGGGTCTCATTTTCTACTGCTTAAAAAATATAACCCAAACCCAAGTCTTTTGTACAGAAATTCTCCTAAGAAAACAAGGTGAGGGCCGAATTTTAGGTGGAAAGCACTCTGTTTTAACAAAAACAACCTGTGGAGTAATCAATAGAGTGAACAGAGATATTGGAAAGCTAAGCTCCGCCTATTTTCGACAAGTTTCTGGATCGTTTCTGGATATCAGGCGTAGTTCGTTGAAAAACGGTTATATGTCGACGAAATCGAACTCTTGGACCTCGTAACTGCTCCAGTGAAGGACATAGTGGTCTTCGACAAACGCCGTTCAGTTTCAATAGCAGTTTGACGTTGCATTCGAAGAATACCGCAGTCTTAATGAGGTGTATAAATTACTAACATATCCTCATAAATACGTGACGGCGGAATATGTTTTCTTCTTATTTTTTAGTACTTTGTAACGATTTAGACGGCCGCCATTGGGTTCTTGGATATTTATAGCCATTTAACCACTAGCAAGTGGCAGCCACGGGGTTTGAGATTTGTTAGCTCATTTGTAGAGGTTAGGCTAGATTCATTGTGCTAAATGTACTTCTTCAGAGGGCAGTGTCTTAACTTTTTTTCTTCCTAGTTTTTTTCACATCAGGGTAATATTTGAAATGCAACCACAAGGATGCAGAGGTATAAGCAAAACATGGATCCCAAGCCTGGTGCGAACCCACGATTCCATTTTCAAGGGCTCACGTGCTACCTAGCACCACCTTGGTCAGAGTAACCGCGGGTTCGAAGACCAACTTTAGTTCCGAGTTATGCACACATCTCAGTATCCTCGTGGTTTTAACTTCAAGACCTTTGATGACGATGAGTTGTCAGCCGATCTGCTTCAGCTCCATTCATTCAGTTCTTAGATCTCCATCTTTACAGGTATCATACCTGGTCGACATCAAGTGAAAACGCATTAACGAGAAGTCCTCCGTTCAAATCCGATGGATACTCGACATGTGGCAGAATGTTGGGAAACAATGAACATCCGAACTCGTCCAGAATCGGCACCTACAATCAAAAAGTATCCCGTTATTTTATGATGAAATCAACATCACATATGTATCTATAAAGCGCAAAAGATAAGGTGTTCAGTGTTAGCCAGCATCCATTAGAGATGTGTTATGCATTCAACTCCATCCGTAGCACTTTAGAGGTAATTCGATGAATATTTGGCCTATACAATGTGAGGGCCTATCGTTGTATCAGGTCTATTATCCACCTGTATAAGTCTGGTACTAGGCTGTCAATTATGGGAGGATGGGATATTCGTTAGCCCTGATACGGGATGAAACCAATAACCATAGCATGGCGAATTCAAACGATGTGCTAAATGTGGCCATTTTGATATGATATAAAATTATAATTAAGATAAACTTTCACTGCAATCCTTCTCATTTACAATTAGCCGCGTTAAAGAGTGTTGTTTTCATCGGAGAAGAACCACAGCGGATTCTCCGTTTTGAAATTAGAGTTTCCATTAGGAACATCAGGAACGGCTGCGTTCAATCAGCGCTTGTGGAACAAGGAGAGAAGCCATCCAAAATAAGAATCCCAGTAGACCGTGTATTCCAATAGTATACCAAGGTGCAAACCTAACCTTTTCCGCAAAAAAAAAGGCCTGAACAGAATACATAGTTGAAGTTGCTAGTGACATAGTTGCCCAATGAGGATGGAGTGGTCATACGCATCAACGGATGTCGCTGATATCGTTGGTTTTATAGGAAGAACCAATGAAGTAAAGATGGCGTTCAATGAACTCATTGAGGCGAGAAAGGACAAGATTGTGAATACGTAAGAATGGAACCCAGCTCCCAAAAAGCCATGGTGTTATGGGAAACAAGTCGAAACGGATGGTCTTTTATTTAAGAAGAACGGATCCAACCTCCGACTATTTTCATGAAGTTGGAAAACAACGTGGACGGGCAGTCATACAAAAGAAGGAGTGCAGCAACGATAGAATTTTACCCTCTCAGTGGAGCTACTCACAGTTTAGATAATCCGCAGCATCATAGCCACCTATTTGTTTCATCAGTGCCTACAGCACATTACTGTGTAGATGTGACATTAACTTACAATAAAATAAACGATGATTTTGTGCACACGCGCACACATACTGAACCGAACGTGTTAGGTCAGATTAATGTTGGCATCAGCCTCGTTCCACAGCAATACATATATATATATATATATATATAGTATATATATATATACTATATATATTATATATATTATATATATATATATATATATATATATATATCCATCAAGAAGATGCTTCCA
>UYYA01001337.1:0-15930 GCA_900624975.1 Angiostrongylus costaricensis
CTTCGCTGTCGTACTGAGACGGGATATTCTTCAGTGAACATCGAACTGTTGCAGAGTGGATTATACGTTGAAAAACAAGCTATTATCAATAACCATATCAGTAACAACCGCCCTGTATTAAAGAGCACTGCCGATTATGCATTCTTCATTCGTACGGTGTTCACTGAAGAAGATCCCGTCTGGGTACGACGACGGAGGCGCCATATCGGGATCAGAAGAACTGTGGACCACCGACACGGACCATCGGCTCTGATGAAGACGAAGACGTCGAAACGCTTGCCGAAATAAACATAGTGATCGGTCTCGTGTAAGCCCAACATATTACAAACATTTAGTAGCGTTTAGTAAATAATTTTACTGAGTTTGTTAAAATTTTTATTTCAGGTCAAAGCCCACATGGAGAAAATTCATTCGAACCCTAAAATAAAGAAGTGGATCGAGAGTCGACCACAGACGGCGTTCTAATCGATTTTCATCGGGTTAATGAGCTTCAAAGTTGTTTTCTCGATGTTTACGTGTTGTGTCTGACTTTAGTATGTTTAATAAAAATATTAGCCTACATATAGATTGAAATCGTTGTTTGTGCAGAAATCGTTCTTATATTGCGTTCCAAGATAAGATGTATGCAGCTAAAAAGAAAAGATTTCTTCAACGAAATGAAAGTAAGGAAGTAGATTTAGATTAGGCTAACATGAGACTAAGCGGTCTATACATATGCCAGACTTGATTGGCATATAGAGTTAGTAATATAGAAGAAAATTATAGAGAGATGGGAAGAAAAACACTGGAAATACGTCTTGTTGATCAAGTGAGCCGCATTGTTTATAGACTGAAGTAATGATGGCCTTTTTTGGAGGAGAGGTTTTGTGAGAGTGGAAGCGATGCAGCGACGTTGTGTGCATTGCAGTGTAAGACGTGAGCCACTTTATCTGTTGTTTTACACAAACGAGTATGGAATGATATTAAAAGAGGAATTCGTCGAAGAAAGATTCGGGCCAGATTCGTGTATAACAGAGAAAGGGAACGAATAGGAAACTATCGTACTATGTTCCAGTACTGTTAGTGAAAGCAAGCCATGAAGATTTATGTATGCCTAACTAATGAAGGCAGAGTTAATCTCCATTTCTGATTTGATTGCAAATGCTTAAGGATGTGATGTGCCATTTGGATTTCTCATAGGAAAGCTACCTTTAAGATCGACTTCCAGAAAAGGTCCGGCACCGTCGCTGTCAAAGACATAAAAAAGCACGACTGGTCAAGCTACATGGAAAAAATATTGGTGATAATCCATAACATGAAAGGCAAGCAAGATCCTAGCAATTTTTTCCTACTGAAGAGGAAGAAAACTTCTAACGTAGGAAAACTTCTTATGAAGTAGGTCGAATCCCAATGCAGCAATATCTGTCTTCAGTTCTTTAATTTTCTCAAAGAGAATGACGACTGGATGTGACATTAATCGTCGAAATATTATAGATATTACCACCAGAGTATTAATCTGAACTCAAACGAAGTCGACCATAATTTCACAGGAATCGTGATCAAGGTAACCGACAATTTGGAAAACTACACTGCACACCTATATAACGAAAAGCTATGTTCAACGGTAATTTTTCGGCTTGATAAGTGTTTTTGGATCCACTATGAGGTCACAGATGCTAGGAAATGGGACCAAGCCTCGCAGCATTGTTGGATTGCACATTGGTCTTTACGAAGTCCCAGGATCCAAACGCGAACCCTTTCTGGTCAACATTCTGAGACCCGTGGATCGGTGCGTAAGCTTCCAACGACTATTACAAACGGTGGAATTCTCATCAAGTCGCACTACACGGTGAACAGCCGAGAAATTTGCACCGAACCGAAGGATTCATTTTCTCTTTGTCAGTGGAGAAAACCTAATCTCATCATAATGAAGACTCTGATTTTGTAATTCTTTAGTTCTAAAGTAGGATGAGCTACATTAAAGGTTCTCTGTAGGACTATCCAACCTCATCAACGGTGCTGACAGCCAGCAGTTGACGAAGGGGTCCACATTCAGTCTTTATATTTTTTAAAAATTGAAGTTAATTATGTCACTCATTCGAGGCTTTTCTTAGCACGCTGAAACACTGATCAAATAAGCAAATGCTTACTACATTACCAAATTTGAAGCCCTAGAGGTCCAGTCATTATAGTCAAACATTCTTCGTACCATCATCATTAAAAATTATCTGTTTGCTGTATTTGCTATGTCATACCCAGAACGATTATCTATGAGGATCATCTCAATCCATCTCTCTTGGTACGCAGTACGGCTATCTAAGAGAATAATCTCAACCCCACTCCCATGATTAGGCATTACGGTAACCTAGAGAAATTCAGTCCTAACGCTCTATTTTTTACTAGAAAATCTGATATGCCACCTTAAAACTGTTGAAGCTTCTTCCGTTTTCATAGTCGAAGGCATGACTGTATCCTAACGGTTACGTCAGTACTGTTCCCTTACTGTTGTGCTTGAATTCGATCAACAGATCATGATTTCCGTCGTTTATGATGCAGTTCATGAAAAGGTTGGTAAAAAAGCTGAGCAGCAGGTTAAGTTTAGGCATTGCGAACAAGTGGTGTAGTCTATGTGGGATATTTCTCTCCATATATTAACTGTTTTTGACGTTGTTGGTATGCACAGCTTTTCGTATTGCCTTGATGTAACAAATAATGCTCCAGTTATTGCTATTGTACTTAAGATGATCTGTGTTGAACCATATGGAGATTGTGGTCAAGTGAATGTCATCTCCGAACATTCTCAGATTGTCGCTGACGATAGCCTTCAAAAGTCGTTGGTCTTCATGGGAAGACAAATCTAACTTTTTTAACCCTTTTATTTACTGCCTTTTTCTTTTCAATGGCAGAGTATGTTGCGAAATATAACTCGTATATAAAGCTGAGATATTTGCAAAACTCCGGACCGCAGGTGTATGCCGTGGGGAACGAACGCACTATTGTCCTTTCCGGGGAGTAGTGCACCACCACACCATCCGGGTCCTTCTTTTTGCCTGTCTCTCAGCTAGTTCTACTGATCCTTTACCATCAGCAATCACCCGTCAACGGGATTGATCTGGGAAGCCCAAATTGGCAATGAACCCAGTTAAGCTGATTAATAGAACTAGCTGAGAGAAAGGCAAAGAGAAGGACCCGGATGGTGTGGTGATGAAGTGCGCTACTCCCCGGAAAGGACAATAGCGCGTTCGTTCCCCACCGCATGCACCTGCGGTCCGGAGTTTTGCAAATATCTCAGCATTATATACGAGCTAAATCTAACTTTGTTGAGATTCATCAAGGTTAAGAGACACATCGTCTATTGGCATGTTATCTACTCGATTAGGTTACGTTTGAGCGGTTGCTAACGTATCTATAACGGATGCCATATATGACTTTCAGTAAATGATGCAGGAAACATTCCTCTTCAGATACTGCAACTATAGGGCGCACCTGGCGCAGCGGTTGGACGCACCCTGCGACACACGCGTGGAATCGATCCTGCACCCATGGCCCACGAAGCCTTGCCTTCCATCCCTCCGGGCTCGGCATGTTGGTACCAGATCTGTATGGGAGGATAGCAGCACTGGCTGAATACATCGGTAGGCCACCACGAGTCATGGTAAAGGCCAGATATGCATTCATTCACCTCCAACGATACTTAATGAAGTCGAATGCATGCTGCATCTCTCAGCGAGTGACAAATGCCGAGAGCTTTATCGATATCCTTTTACTGCAACTGTATATAAAGAATTTACGTTGATTTGTTTTGTAAATTTAGTAAAAAAAGTATTTTTATTGTTTATTCTATTGCGCCGATCGCAGCACTTCTTGCATTCGATTCATTTTCCCGCATCATCCACGATGGTGTCGAATTTTGCCGCGGGTCTGGCTGCTGCTTGAGGATTTTCGTCATCGCTGCGACTGTTGTTGAAGGCTGCACTGGTCGAGTCAATTCTCCCTGAAGTCTTGGCATAGCCGTACTAGGGTTTCGTCCTGGGATAGCGGTGTTAGAGTTCCATTCTGCAATAGCCGTATTAGGGTTTCTCCATGTGCACTGGAGGGAATGGGCTGATCTCAGACAAGTCTCGTAGTTATTTCCGGACCACGGTGAGAGACCAGGCTTGGTGAGTCCGTGGTAAGGGTGGAATTATCACAGTGTTCGTGATGCTACTGCGCTACCCACTCCCTGTTTGGTAGAAATGGTAAAGTCAGTGTGTAAAAATTAGTATTTGGTTAGCTTTTTCTCCTTGTAGTTATATTTGTATTTGTTCCTATCAAATTACGCTTGCTACATCATCATCGAGCGATTAATTACTTCACTAATTGCGCGATTCATTGCCCTCTCAGAAATCGCTTCCGTGTTGAAAGAATTCCATTGCGACAAATCTCCTTGCAGTCCACAAAGGTATGCACCTTTGATGATGACCTGAGTATGTTCTAGTATGACTATATCGGGATTCTAAAGAAGACATGCCTCATCTGGTATGCAGTAAGGAGATGGTGTGTACTTCTATCAAATCTGCACTCGTACTTAAGTGACATCACCTCCTTGTACGAATGTCAATGGTAAGGTAGCGAAAGAAATATAAGAAAAGGAATTCAGGTACTCGCCCAATATGTGAAAAAGGGTAATCGAACTAAGGATATTTGTGTTCGCTGCAGCAAGAAGCAGTGTTAAGTGCTTTTACAGGGACAAAGATTATTCTGTTCCATTGCTGACCAATATGAACTCTGACTGTTACGCTTATTTTTTTTCCAGATGGTGGTTTTATACGATTTTCTCAGATTTATTGCAGGATAAGGTTGACTCTTGTAAACATACGAAGAAGTGGGTTATTTGCAGCCGAGTTATGAAAGATTTCTCGAGACATTCGCTTGCCTTCCTGTAAATCTACGAAAAATGTTTGTTGTAGTTCAATTGCACATTACGAATACCGTAAATGGGGCGCAGGGAGCGGAGTTGTATAGCTTCCAATACGCATTTTATTGTTGGTTCAATCTTGCGCCCGGAGTTAACCAAATCGTCAATGTCTTTGGGTCAGCATTTGGTACTAAACTTGCTTGTGAAGATCAAAACATTGACTTAACATTTTGAAGTGCTCCCGAAAGCCACTACATAGGCCAAAAATGCATTCAGCTATCTGCATGGTGCTACGGGTGGAGTCCAGTGTGCCATACATCCCAGATGGAAATATCTACCTCTAATCCTTATGAATAGATCAGCGCTGACTCACTATGATTTTAATATCACTGAGTAATCGGTTGGTAAGTAGATTATTGTGAGGGACTGAACAAGGTCTCCGATGTTGGTCTGCCCAGAAACGAACGATGAGCATGGTGATCAGCAAATCCGAAAAGAAACAGTTCTCCGCTAAATATTGTGGATATGAGCTGAATTGAAATGAAAAGAAAGATCAATGAATGTCACTCACAAGCTTGTTTTTCGGTTGGATGTATTCAGGAATTTTCAGGTTTTCCACGACCAGTTTTATACGTTTACGAGAATATTCAGCTGGATCAAGGGGCCAGTCATCAGATGAGGTTATGTAGATCTGAAAGGAACACAACCTGATTGCAAAAATCCTTTAAGTCCGTTAATTTGCAGATCTACTTCTGAATAAACCTTTCTTCAGGAAAATAAAGGAAGTACGACATTTTATTCACCGATCTTAATCGTATCTACAGAGAAGTAGTAATAAAGAGAGATCCTCATGTGGGAACAACAGCCCACTATCGTACTGCGATCTCACTTACCGTGACCTTTACATGTTCTCCGGCCTTTAAAATTCCATGAGATTGTGAGAGTCGCATCAATTTTTCCTGATAAGAAAAGACTCGTAGTGATTATATGGTTATACTTCAGTGGTGTACATATTCCATATTGCTTTCGCCACGGCAGTACCGTATAAAGCATGGAAAGTACGGATATTACTTCAAGCTCTGGCTGGTGAAGATGTGGATCGTAACCCTTTTATTTACTGCCTTAGTATGTGTTCACATGCAAACAGTGTATGCGACATCCATGTAATGAGGAACTGGGCCATCTAAGTATCTAAGGAAGTAAATAAGTGTATATGGCAGACATCTGCTTTACGATCCGGAAGTGCTCTAGAATATGCTAAAAACCAACGGATCTTACGAACCTTACGAAATCTCGTACATTGCTATATAAATAAAGATAAAATAACATTGTTCAAGGATCAAACAACCTAGACGACTTCATGTCTGTGAAATTTTCCTCACTCGCACATATCCGTTCAGTGATTCTTATTGTTCAACGTGAGTTTAATCTAGCAACAACCTAAGATACTGTTGCATTTGGCTTTCTAGTACCAATAAGCAGCACGGAGTGACAGTTTCTGTCTTAAGAATCATCGAAAAGGAAGATAGAATGCTAAGATTTTTTAACTAATGAGATTGAGAAAAGGGCGCGTGTGGTGCAGTGGTTGGAGGCGCCACTGCGATACACACGTGGAATCGATCCCCGCGTCCATGGCCCACCAAGCCTTCCATCCCTCCAGAGTCGGCAAATTGGTACCAAACTTGTCTGGGAGGATAGCAGCACTGGCTCGATACATCGGTAGGCCACCGTGAGTCATTGTAAAGGCCAGATATGCGTTCAGTCATCTCCACCGATACTTAATGAAGTCGAATGCATGGCGCATCCCTCAGGAATTGATCAACGCGGAGAGCTTTATCCTTATTCTTTATCCTCTTTATTCTTTTAATGAAATTGAAAATGTGCTCACCTTGGCTTTCACGCACCATGCCACTGGAAAAGAATCCGTGTTAGTGATGGTGAATTCACCATAGCATGGTTGTTTATACGAATCGGATGATAAGAAGACCAACCACCTGTAGTAATATCTAGAATATGGAAACACTTCCGCTTTACTCGAAGCGGCCCATTTGCTTGAGCGGAGTCAGTGCTGATAAACTCATTGAGAAGCTTTTATCTACTTAACTTGGCTCACACTGTAATACGTCGCCAGGTGTATCGCCTGTAAGACGATTCTTCAGAAGATCCTCACAGGTTTCGAGTATGTTATGCTGATTTGGCGGAAGCGGCGTGGATAGATCGTTCGTTGATTTTAGTGTCAGCATTAAAACCTTCTGTAAAGCAGTGATGCTTTTCTTAAGGAAAAATGAAACAGGCTGTCGTGTCAAACTATACTGTTGTTGTACAGAGACCTTGACAGAAGGATTGCAGCTCGTACTATTTTTGCGACAATTCCTCGGTTCACCCACCTATGGTTACGCTGCTAATCAAAGAGCTGTTAGAGAAGGTAAATCTAGCCAACGGAAAAGTACTAGATGTTCTGGATTCGTGGTGAGCTTATAATAAAGTACCACTGGCAAATAAAGAAGCGGAAGCCTTGATGTATAATAGTAAGCGTGCTCTCCATTACGTATCTTCTCAGTCAGAGCATTTTTAAGTTCGCTTGCATCTTTCTTACTACATACATGATCTGACAAAAACATCGCTCGTAAACCAGAACTTCCTTCATTCACTCAGCCTTCTAGTATCTGCCATCACGGTTTCCGAATTTGCATATATATTCGGCTGCTACTTGAGAATTTGATTTTTTTCATGAACAACCTTAAGCACTGCTTTATTGGATACTCTGTGGAGCCCTGTAATAGCTGTGCTAGGGAATTAACAGCACTTTTACCTTTTTACCAAAAGCAGTCGTCAACCTTTGCGACTGGAAGGGAGTTTCGCAAAACTCTGGTACAAAATGACTAGATCCTAAAAATAAGAGGGTTTAGTGTAGTGGTGATCTTAGTCGTACTATCGGAAAGCATCTCTAAGCCTTACGCCTTCTGCGCCGTTTAGTTATTCCAATACAGTAAGACAATGCTACGCTTTAACACTTTGCTCTGGGTTTGAGAGAGGATTGAGTTGGAAGTTATCTACATGGAAAGTTGCCGTTGTGTGGGTTACGGTGGCATAAGGTCGCAATTAATATGGAATTTCTCCCCCACAGAGACAACTTAGTAACCTACTCACGTAAAAGCTGACGTTTCGGCGGATTTCGCCTTCCTCAGAGCCTGGAAAGGTCAAGTTGACAGCAACCCATTCGGCCAAACACCTTCATAACCAGAGAAAACGCCAAACCAAGATTTCAATCACATTGAACACGGCTCCGCACATTCACCGCTTTCAATGTGTGAAAGCGGTGATACTCATGGAAAGCGGTGAGTGTGCGAAGCTGTGTTCAATGTGATTGAAATCTTGGTTTGGCGTTTGCTCTGGTTATGAAGGTGTTTGGCCGAATGGGTTGCTGTCAACTTGACCTTTCCAGGCTCTGAGGAAGGCGAAATCCGCCGAAACGTCAGCTTTTACGTGTGTGGGGAAGTGGAATAGCACCTCGTGTTTGCTGAACAGAAATGGAAAGCGTTGTTCAATCAATGCCGAGGTCAATAGAAAGTCGGACGTGGGAGTTACAATTTACTAAGTTCAGAAAACCAAAGGGTCTGTTTGCATGTAACACCCACCGGCTCGGAGCGTTGAAGCTTCAGAAATAAGCTGTTGAATAAAATGAAATGGGTTATCATAATATGAGTTACAGTAATAGGCAAGTCGGATCCCAGTACAGCATACGTGGTTCTCTTACTACTAATAACAGTTGCCTTAGAAAGTGGTATCATTATGAAATATGATGCCCCTCGCTTTCTTTGCGCCGGCTCAGCACATTGAGAAGCTTTCTGAACAACGGAGTGGATGGTGTTTACCAATGTCTGTTTGAACGACTAGATTATTACTGCCAGAGCAAGTGATAATGCAGTTGGTTTGTACATGCACCTGATCATGTTCGCTTGCTATTTCTTGTGAAATATTGCCAGAAGGTGCCCTTGGACGCTGGATGAGTTCCTTTCCAATATACTAGATTGATATTGACCAAAACCATAGATTTATATATATATATATATGTACATATATATATATATATATTTGTGAAAGAAAGGATCCCATTGAGGACGCGATTATTCATTCACTGGCCGATCTTTGCACTGAATACATAAGTCAGATTACACAGTGCTTCTATGTCCTTCATGATTTAAAGAAAAGCGACGTCGTAAGTTTTATAGTATTGCCGGCTACGCGACAACAATTTGGTGAACATTTATGATTCAGGGCAAGATGGAGCAAGAAACATTATTTCCGACCCGCGACAAATATCTTGGATTTATTACGAAATTCTTGATGGAAAACGCGGAAACTGGTAAATTATTAACAAGAGTTATAACTAATATACAATTCAATACACGATTAGTACCGGATCCGGCACGTTTTCCTTCGTTTCTTTCCCGTCCAGTCGTCACCCACGCTGGTGGTCTTCTTCGAGCAAGTACTAGCGAAGCAAAGGTGACGATCAACGAGCTCAGCGAAGCAGGGAAAGATCGCACTTCGCAAAAATCGAAAGAAGACCAAGTTCATGAAAGTTCCTTCTTAGGTAACTAAGCTAATACGAGGTTGATAAGAAATTTCAAAGAAAAACAATAAATTCGATTAAAATAGAGACGTATTCAGTTCTATATTTGCCTATATTGAGACAAACTCATTTCAGAAAATCTCCAACAAGGCGACTACGTAACATCGTTCTGTTTTAGTGCTTGTTGACATGTCCCTTTTTATTAATTTATTATTAGTGCGTTATTTGTCATGAAAATGTTCGAAAACGATAATCAGCACCTCTGAAAATTTCCCTCACTTTTAAAATAAAGGACTCTTTTACCCCTATAGAGGTCCACCTCATAGCTTCTGTAACTGCTTGTAGTTGGGGTTCTCCCGGTAACCCATTAATATTTAATTGAATACACCGTTGCATCACTCATATCTACAAACGTGTTCAACTTTTTAGTGATAGTTCTTAGGTATTTTCGTAGAAACGTCTTTGTTGCTAAGGATTTGAACTATGACCTCGTTGCTAAACCAGTTAGTTTGGAGCACTTATAGCACCAGATGTAGATTCTGTGTAGGTTGGACGAGGTATAGAACGTAAATACGTGAGATGAAGTTTAGCATCTCGTGAAGATAAAAGAACAACGAGAAATTGTGTTGTCCGAAAACTCTATCACAAGGTTATCGGATATCTCTCTATCGGAAGGTTAGATATGCAACAGCTATATTGGTTCGCTTTTTTTTAAACGAATTTACTAGAAACAACCAAATTCCAAATTAAAAAACGTCGGTTAATATGTCACATTCCGATTGCGGTTCATTACACAGTATTCCGCTCAAATTTCAAAAACAATGAGAACCAATGAACACATTTGACAAACTGGATTATTCTTACGAGCCCAACATGTCAGCAAGAATCTCCTTATTACTTTACCACTTCCATCCAATGACTTTGCAGTTCGGTTTTATGGTATGTTGCAGCTCTTCAAATATTCGCGTAGTTCTAGCAAAAGTTTGGGTTCTAACGCAACGCTTGTTTGATTTGTTCAGTGACCAGATTCAACGTCATGTGCTTTCATATAGTTTTAACATATGACTCAGTTACGCATCCATGTAGTATTCTCCTTTCTTGTTAATGATCATTTTGAGGACGTCTGGTACCTTCTGCCATAGTTCCGTTATTTTTTTTCTGACCTTATTAGGAGCTTTAATAAGAACACAATATCTTCGTAAATTTTCTTTTCTGAATGCGGATTTAAAGTCACCGTGTTCGAAAATTATTGATGTGTGATTCCACAAGGTAGCCGCGTGGCACAGTGGTTGGAGACTCCCTACAATACATATGGGATCGGTCCTGCTCGCCAGGCTCACCACCTCGTCGATTCTTGCGGACTCGGCAAATGGGAGCAATCTAGGAGGATGGAAGCAGTGACTCGGTACATCCGCGAGTCCGCGGGTCGTTGTATAGGCCAGACATGCATTCGGTTACCTCTAAAGATGCTTAATGATGTGAAACGCACGCCATTCTTAGAGATCGATCAACGCTGAGAGCTTTATCTCACATTTTTCATGATTCCACAGGCGTTGCAGTGGCATTGATATCATTCAGTGTTACTGGTATTTTCTCGGACAACGACATTACTGTATTACACGAAAGATGGTTTTTGCCTGCAGCGAAAGAAGCATCGTAGCATGGGTATCCTGGGATTCTAAAGACAGCGAGCTCCACCAGCATTCGGCGACATTATTAAAGAAGACTAAAAATCTTCGAGAAGCAGTCATAGTCAAGTCTCAGACGTAAAATCCAAACACTATCGTTGTTGCTCAATGCAGGGAAGCAAATCGAATGCAAGAAATGATAAGATCTGCAGCAAAGTGTGATGCCGGAAAGTGTTAAAAAAAAGAAAAAAAACATAAAGGGGTCCACTACGAGTAATTGTGGTTCCGTTGTCCGGGAGCACAACGAACACGCAAGTCTCACATTCACTTACCAAATTTCTGGTTGCTTAACAGTTCACAATTGATTCTGACCCTGATAACCCTAGATTTTAGTGGAAGTTGACTTATTGGTTTTCCAACATCGGCAAACGACATTCTGTGTTTTGAGATCTGTAAACGATTTGAAAAAACTACGTGATTTAGTATCTGCTCACTCCCGTTAGCGGGCGACTGTTGATGGCACCCTTAGGTAGAAAACTAAGCAAGAGAAGGACAGTGCAAGCGACTCAGTGGTGCAGTGGGTAAGAGATGAAATCGCGTTAAGGGTAGTCTCGGGTTGAATCTGATGTGAGTCCATATTTTGCAAATATCTCAGCAACATAGTGATTTCTTACATTTCATAAAGTATTACATGGAAATGAAAGAGGAGGGTCTGTTCAAAGGCGATATTCAATGCAAAGATACTCTGAAATAAAATGTTTCCTGTTAGTGCTTAAAACAAATTTCTTAGCAACTTGAAGCTTTTTTACTTTTCAGGTTTTCTTCGGCATTTTCGGCGTGATAGAGAAAGCAAATGCGAGTAAAGAACGTAGAGGTGATAAATTATTCCAAGTTCCTTGACATGACTGACATAAACAACAGTTCATAGAGTTTAGACGTCATTCAGGTTGTAAGACGACCGTTGCTGCGCAAATATTGCTAACCGATGCACACAATGCATTGCGACGCCAATATGCGAAAGGAGATTTTCGTTTTCTTGGTTTAGGCGGTGGAACGATTTCAGATATGAACAAACTGGTTCGCCATGCCGTTTCACATACCTCCTCACTGTCTATGGACGTTTTCTAGTTATTTACATTTTGTTGTAAAAATTCTTTTTTTTAAAAATTATCCGTGTGTTCTCTGCAATATCATAACTAGAACAACTTCTTGGCAGTGCTTTGTTGAAGCGCCTTATATATCACGAAAGTTCTTTCGGATCTCACCATTTCAACGAACTCAATGTTGATCTGGCCAATGGAACAAAAAATGGGAGCATCGGGAATGTTGGAGGGCAAACCACATGGTTAAAAGATACCTTTAATTGCAGGAGTACGATTGCAAGCTGGAAGAAGAGCTTCGAGATGGAACCTTCGATTTGGAGCGTCAATCATATTCCAACGCAACGAGGTCCTACTCCTGTTTTTTATGCACAATTGGTAGGAACATAAAAAGACAAAAGGGTTAAGTACAGAATAGGATAAATAATTGAGGATATCTGTTCTATGGAAGATTTACGCTTAACAATTTAGGAAGGTTCCTACCAGTGGGAGTTTAGTGAACGAACTGAGGAAGGCGGTCAGCGAAGACCTTTTTCTGGATAATATTTCTGAGGTAGCATGGTACTTTTATCTATTATTCCATTAAATGCGAAGGTAGATAAGTCGGAATATAGGGGCCTTAATAAAGGCTATTCAAGGTTTTTTCACAAGAATTGTACTTTTTCGAGTGATAGCAGATCCATCAAAAAGCTTTCTGGATGTCGGCTTTATCACAGTAGTTAAAAGCCTGGAAAACTGTGGAAATATTTTTATAACGGTGGCTGAACCCCTTAAAACAGATCGTTCAGATGTTGAACTCGAAACAACAACGGTTCGGGTGTGTTATAGGAAAACATGGCCCAAAAGCAAACCAGACGTTGACGCTTGCATGTCTTTACAATACGAAGTACGGCAGTTGGGTTGTCCAAAATTTTTCATGAATAAAAGAACAAATTTTCCATTGCAGAAATACGGACGGTCTACTGAATCATGATGGCAGTTTGTGTTCGGATTGCGAATATGGTCGCCAGTGTGACGATGGACTCTGTGCCGTCGTCTACAATGATTTTGATGGAGAACTTACTTTAAAATGAGGTTGAATATAATAAATGGCCACTCAGTCATTGGTTCGTAATGTCACATCGTATGGCTTTAATTTGAAAAATAAACAATTTAAAAAATTCATGTATAAGAGGGAATAAGTCGTTGTTCTGTAGTTTAGTGTAAAACAATAAAGCGATGTGATAGAAAGAGCTTGTTGGCCTCCTGATTGCTTGGAATTTAGATCCAAGAAATCAATAAACGAAAGGTGTGCTCTTGTTTGGCGGAATTGGGTAGTTTGTCCTCACAAGTCGCACGAATAGCAGAAAATTTCTCAGCCGTTTTGCGACTTCCTGGAGTTCGTCGTACTTCGTTATATGATTGGAGCACGGTGCTCCCACAAGCACTACAAGTACTAGGAAAGTGAAATATCGTGCATGCTTTTTATTACGTACTCATCAAATTAACGATGAGAATCAAATCGATTAGACCAGCACAATCCAAATGGGAGACCATGGATCGATTACATACAAATCGCATCAAATTGCGCTACTTACATGGAAGCTAAGACAGTCTGTCTTGACGGATTGGAGGAACCACAGCATATTTCCTACTCGCTTTTTTGCCTACCAAACCTCACTCGTGGTGGTGAATTGATTCCAGTGTGGAAAAATGCGAGACTCATACCGTGATCTGTAAAAGAATTGCAGTTGCGAGTACAGCTGATTGACGTCAGTCATGAACACATCCGCATGGCGTGTAGGTAGATGTTGGCATCGAAAATTAGGTTGATTTTGAAAAACCTGAACTTCGCGCTCCGGCGAGACATTTTGAGCGCCGTTAAATTTCGGAATACTTTGTTCAAGTGCTAAGTAGTGTGCAGAATTCTTGAAATGGATGAGGCATTGACCAACCTAGAGAGCGCTGGAAGGACTGTTAAACCGAAAAGGTGAACGCGGATTTTTGGGTCCTTTAGCTGGTCGGTGGCTTCTATGAGAGGCCCGAATGAGGCCCAAGCGCTGCTCAACTTTGTCTCTTTATGCGCCGCCCTGTCTTTTTCCACAATTCATTGAGTATCTCGAGCATCGTGTCGACTTCACTGGTACTTCTCGGAAAGATGATGATGCCAGTTTGTATTCTTGTCCCATTGCAGTGAATTCATTATCCATTGAAATGTGGGGTAAACAACTTTGACGATATTGTGTGGCCATGAAAAACTCCTTTTCTTTCGGGCATGGGAACGAGTTCATGGAAAAGCTGTTGTCTGAAGAAAAAGCTGAAAATTTTTGTGTTATAGTTTCTATAACAGTCTGCTAGTCATCATAGACAAAACATACATAGACATTACCAAAACTTCTCTTAGTACATATTTGGCTGTTGACGGGTGACTGCTGGTAGCACCTATAGGTCAATAACACGGCTGAGAAAAAGGCGTAATGATGGACCCGCATGGTGTGGTGGTAAACGCGTTAGCCCTCGGAAAAAAAAAAACGGCTAATATTACGCGTTCGATTCGCACCGCAGTCGCTTGCGGTCCAGAGTTTTGCAAACATCTCAGCATCATTGTACTTATAAAAATTGGAGTTTTTGCTGATACAGTAGTGCTGACGATGATTCTACGAAAAAAGTTAAGCAAGAAGACTTTTGTAAACCACAAATCTGGTTTCCTCTTCTGTCTGATGAGCTTTGAACTTGAAGTTGAATAGGTGAAATTTTTAGCGAGTCCGCTTATGATAGTCGAAAAGCGGGCACTTTTAGAAAAAATCAGCAGGTTGGTTCCATGTGGCGGTGAAGTTCAAATTGTTATCTCATTCTTAGTAGATTTTCCACCAGTTTTGTTAATGTCTACCGTATTTTGGTGAAATGAAGGTGATGTTTAATGTTTAATTGACGAAGCGACTTATTTACACTGAGCTTTTGAACGGATTATTGTATGTTTACCACTTATTTTTATGTTTTTAAATCGTGTGTTTTTTCACTCTTCATTATTTCTTCACCTACGTGCCAATTGTTTTTTTTGGGCTTCAAGCAGTTGATGGTTACTACAACAACATATGTAGTTATTAATCAGAGAATTATTGCCATGTATTAAATGTTGTAAAGAATGTTCTGTTACACTGGTCTCATTGGATCCTTTACAATCTGGCAGTACATTATCGTCGTCCTATGGAAAACGGGGCACTTTCCACTGTCGTTTTCGCAGTACGGAATCGTTAGTTTGATGAGATATGAAAAGTGGTTCAAAAGTGATCTTGCACTTCCATCAAAACGCGTGTGAACTATCACCTTACGCATGCATAAAAGTTTACTCATCTTGTTACACCGTTGTGGAGCGGTCAGTCGAGTAATCACAGGAGTCGCTGCCATCCTGGAAGAGTCTGAATCGCATGGCATCGAACGTATGCTTGATCCACACGGAACAGCTATTGCCAATGGTGACGAACTGAGAACATCGTAGTACGGCAATCTCGGGTTCTCAGCGAAATTTTGCTGTACCCAGAATCTGGCATCTTCTGCTTGTACGAAGGTTGTAGTTTTCACGTCGAGTCTTCTAAAGGCATGCAATCAAGGGACTGAGGAGAAGTGAATGAGGCGGTTTGGTGTCACGCACCCGCCACTGTGGTGATTATGACATCATCGCGGACTTTAGTGAATAACCTATGAGTATCTTCTTATCATGTATATAAAAAGACGTTGGCCGGATGCCATACAAGGTTATTTCTTTGTTGA
>UYYA01001338.1:0-15915 GCA_900624975.1 Angiostrongylus costaricensis
ATTGTGTTTCTCTATGGAAGTAAATGTATGCTGTTTAAAAACCTCGCGATTGCTGAACAAGAAAACGACGCATTCATATTACAATGCCGAGGTTAATAGAAAGTCGATCCTGGGAACTATAGCAGTGATAAACTCAGAGAACCGCTCACTCTGTTCGTTCCATTCTAATTCGTGGCTCCCAATGTTACGTTCTTCTTGGTCCAGTCTTGGCGTTAAAATCTCCAATGATGACGTTGAATAATTTATGGTCGTATCTGTAGAACTTCTCCAAGTCCATATTAGAACGCTACGACTTCTTCTTGGTCATAGTTTGATGTCGGCGCGTAAAGGACGAAGATTGTCAAGACTGGAATTGATCCACGTCTTTTTAATCGTAAACGTGCGATTCGGGTTGTAAGTTGTTCGGATGAATCGATGTTCATGGACAAACTCGTGTTGACGAGAACGCCGACGCCGCAGACTACTCTACTGTCGCATGTTCCGAGGAACAGTTCTTCTCCGGTGTCATAGACGGCGTTGAAAGGCTGGCGTCTTCTCCACTCGACCAGGGCCGATGACGTCGTACCCTATCCTTTTTGCTTCCATGAGCAAGTCTTCTATCGTGGACTCGGATGCAAGTGTACGTGCATTGTAGGTACAGATCGCCACCTTAGTTCTTCGTGATCCAGGCGCTTCCATTGGCCCTGAGATTTTAGCGGCCTCTCCGTACTCATCCTGCACGACGCTGCGAAATTAGAGGCTCTTTCAGGGTCAGGGGAATGAGGCTTGCTTTTTTTTTTTTACTGTGTTTAGCATTTTGATACCCACGTATAGCTGGGCTCCGAACATGTGAGCTGGGTATACTCACGAGTAGCTTGCCGGGCTCTTCCAGAGTAGACATGAAGCTTATTTGTTGGAGGCGACTCCTAACCGCCTCTCATATACTTCCCAGTCACTTGATTTCAGGCCTTTGGTCGAATTGACTCGTAGAATACAATCCGCATAAGCAAGAGCGCACCCACACACGCATGCATGAATACGCCTAGCAAATACAGAAAGTATGTGCCAAATCAGCGCAGCAGAAACAGGGAGTCCATCCTCTGGATCCACCTGCGTCTCAGAGAAGCAAAGGTCGCTTTTGGTCCGCGATTAACCTCCTATCCGCCACCTGGGGACGCGCCAAGTAGCCTCGCGCCTAATCGGCTCGAGGTCCCTCATATGAGGGATATCCGTGGGGTTTTTCAATAACTGACGAAAATTTATTGATTGGAGTATTTCAGGAATTCAGTACTGTGTAGATTTATAGAAGAGACTTTACTCTCTCGCATGAATTGCAAGTATAATTTTCGGGTTAGAACCTTCAAAAAATTGAAATCGTAGCTCAAACTCTTAAAAGTCCGAGTCGATTGGTATGATCGGAACGGTGATTTTGTGCAAGTCTGGCTTATTTGATGATTTCCTGTGGCCTACCGATGTGTCAAGTCAGTACTGCTCTCCTTCCAAACAAATCTGGTACCAATTTGCTGACACCGGAGTGATGGTAGAGTTAGTGAGCATAGGGTATAAGATCGAACCAAGAACTGATCCAGTATGTATTCTAAGGCGCCACTAACCACTGCGCTACACGCGTTCCTAACATTTAATGACACAGTTAACGATAATTTTGGAAGTTTCGAAACACCAAAATGTTCCATTGTTCAGAGAGTCAAAACAATTCTCTAAATATGGCATACAAACACCTCATATTTACTCATTACTTTGGTGGTATCACACTAGACTGATGTCATCTAATGAAGCGTTTAGAAGAGGAGCTGAAAAGAATTGAGACCTAAGGAAGAAGTGTTTTAGTGAAAATAGTCGTTTCCATTGTTCTATTTCGGTCACAGCTGATCTCTTTAAAGAATAGCAACCGTGGTCATCATGTCAATGGCATCGACTCCAGTCTTCCTGACGACATTTATAGTTACTTTCCTTAACACACTGTTATCACCTTGTAGACGTCGGAATTTCCCGCATTCCCTCGTCAGAAATTTAACGGCCAGGCTCAGACACCTCATCCCTAATTTTCAGCAATTTTCATCTGTTCCAGCTTTATCATGAAGTAAATCGAGAGCGCACCAATGCAGTCTTCATCAATCTTGCTTACCTTGAGCGCCCAGTGAGCTTCGATACCACACAGGACACAAATGGCACCGCGCTTTTGTTGAGGTGTTCCCCTCTACCGTTCGTCTTCGGAGATAAAGTCTTGGTACATTTTGTAGTTCGATGTACAGGAACGCTTACAGCCAAACTGAAGTGGCAAACCAGTGTAGAGGGGCGTGCTAGAGGGTAGGGTAGGGTACTGAATAACTTGAAATACTTAGATTTACCTTATCCTAGACTTATTCATCCATGTTACAAAAGAATTCTGCAAACAGCCGTTTTGCTTCTCTTATTCACTTCTACTAATTAAATAGAGTGGTTTTACTGCTATTCTATTACCAAAAGTGCAAACTTCACAAAAATAACACTGGTCTACTAATGAAAGTGAAACAATGAATAGCTCTACTAATCTATTAATCATAAAAAATACGAATAGTGACTTGATGACCTAAGTGACGGCATAGTGGGATGATCAGCCAGTTATAACTTCAGTCGAATGTCAGATTAAACATCCATAAACATTCCATGAAGAGAACGTCAGGGAAATCGGGAAGAATGACACGAGATAACGAGTAAACGAAAGTGGATAAATCATAACGATAGAGATAGCGTGGAATTAACTGCGTTTTCGTTCACAACCGCAGCAGAGCTTCAGGAACCCTAAGGAGGATGGATTTAAGAGAAGATGTACGACAAAGGCACACAACTAATGCAAACGTCAGCGGATCAATACCGATGACCTTGTTCTTACCGGTCGAGTTACGGACTGTGAAGACGCTTATCGACTTGGACAGCGTGGCGAGGTAGATGGTGACTTGAATTCCGGGTGAGAAGTACTCTGTTGGTATCGATCATTGTCGCCTTTCACTATGCTTCGTTACAAAACTAAAACTGACTATATTTATATATGAATTTACAATGCAAGCTATTCTAGAGCTGTTCAAAGAACATGAAGGGAAAGTAAACAGTTATGGTATGCCAATTCAATAACTAATGATTCCCTTAAATATGTCCTAGTTTTACACAGTCTTTAAATAGTTTTTAAGATATCGTACAAATTAGAAGGATAACGATGGGACAGCGATTAGCACTGAGCCTTTCGATCGCATTTATTCCTAAGGTGGAACGACCAGTCCTCGATTACCAACCCTTACTCTACTAACGATATATAGACGACTGCTTCATTGTCCGCTCCATACAAGAGGAGATGGACAAATGTTTTAAGCCGTTAGATAGACGATTAAAGCATATTAAAGTTAAGCGAGGAAGACCTAACGATATTTTGCTTCCGTTACTAAACATCCAAATATAGCTTGCAGAAATCACAGAAACGGCGCCATCACAAAGCGATATCGAAAACCAACTAGGAAAAATATACTAGCGAACTACCTCTCCACTCATCATTGACACATGGAAAAAGCATCCATCAAAGACATGTAGAGCACGGATGGAAGCGCATGCAGACGAGAAGAAAGAAACAAAGAATAGCTAAACTTGACACGAGAAATAGCCATCTCCGAAAGCTATGAAGCATTGGCCACCTGGTTTAGATCGAATGATAGGATTATGCGCCAAAACAAAGTTTTAAATCCAAACAAGATGCCTTTCATGCTACCATCCATATGGTACGGAACAAGTAACGCTTTTAGGTGCCTAAAAAGAAGTGGCCTTGAGAATTCTGTGGGAGTTATTGAACTACCACCTAATATCCTATGTCATCAATTAGTTTGCAACTGCGTCTAGAAGCGTCTATGTATTTAAAACCGAAGATTGTGTGATTTGCATTAACGGCAATTGAGATTGCATGCGTTCACGTACAGTATGCCTGATCTTATGTAAGAGATACGGTGAGGAATACATCGGCGAAACTCGCAGGCACTTTGTGTCCACTGTCCATATAAAAGCACATCTCGATGTGGAACTTAAAACTCGACAAACTACTCCTCTAAGCACAGAGAAGGCACAAAACCACAACGGTGATGATTTTGAGACGAAGATCGCGGTCTTAGCACTAAGCAAACATCAACGCACAAGACTCCTGAAGTGTTCTTGGTAAATTTCAAAAATCCAAAAATGAATCGGAAAGACGAATGTTTCACTAGCACACGTGGCTCGGTGCCTTTTCTCGGATTGATTTTTTCTGATTAGGTTCCAATCGTCATCCCACGTGAACAGCATACAAGTAGTCTTACACCTTGCCAAGCAGTGAATCGTTTTCAACGAGGGGCATTCATTTGTATACTAGGCCTTCATTTATACTGTATATAATTCACAGAATTATGTGGATAGATTGCATAAAAGACATTCAGGTTCTGAAGAAGGTAGAGTCGTCGAAACGCCAGCTATCGAATCAAAAGAAAAATTGATGGCCACCTTGCGTCAGCTCAACAAGTTAGTAAGATTTACACTTTTATATGTTCCGCTTTTTCCTGCTCTCAGAATTTGGAACCCTTTCACTGCTGGTGTCTATCCCTGTATTTTTTATACGCATCCATTCTATGCGTTAACTATAGCCCCATCATAGCGACTAGAACTGAAGCAACAGACGACTGCCAGCCTAACTAGCCGACAATAAACTCTTTCAAGAAATCGTTTTATATATTCCTAGGTGCAGAATAGAGTCCTAATGCGGCCGGTGGTCACCACATCTGTGGTGGGTAAGCTATCAACTGATTACACGAAGTGTAACAGAAATGTTCTGTGCGTGAGAATTAACCAACATGAAGACAAAGACATCTACAGAAATCGTGCCAGCCACAGTGGCCCTTTTAAAACGATTTCTATTGAGGTCACGTCGAGGCACACGTATTGGGAAAAATTAGTTGTTGAAAGAAGCTAACTAAACAAGTGGAAAACTGTCAATGAAATCAAAAATAGTCAACTTGCGGTCCTTATAACACCAATTTGGGTTAGTTCACATGATCGAAGTACCTACACTCCGATAGCCTTTAGCAAAGCTTATTTGTTGACCCAGCTGAAGAAATAAAATTCCGCTACCATACTGGATTTTTCAAACGGAGCTAGTGCACTCATAAAACTCTGGGCCCACTATTTTCGTCCAGTATTCTCTATATCTTCTTAAGATCTTAAATATATCAAAAAGCAAACTTCCCATTGGGTTATCTTATCATCGTGGGTGTAGTGGGTTCCTGGATGCTGGACAGCGTTGTACAGGAGAGGGATTATCACCCAGCAGAGCCTCCCAAGTGAGAAAGAGTCCAACGTTTTCGCCCAAAAGCCCAGCTAAGAGTAAACCAATATCAGGAATCACCGCCGTCCTGGCATAGAAATAGTGGCAAAGTGGACGAAAGGTAAGAAGACCGACATACGCCATTAGATGATGGGACCCTTGTAGCTAAATGTCGGAGGCATTTGCTATGTCTTACCAGCCATCTATTTACCACTTAGCTACCTCGTAAGAAACCCTATCACCATGCTTGGCCATCCTTCGCCTCCGAGTTCGGCGTCAGAAGAAAATCACTATTATCACCTGTTATTTGTCAACTTGTACAATTGGTGATATGAACTGGACGCGTTCTACAGGAAGTAATCCACAACGAAAAGTCCATTTAATTCGTTGCTGGAGGCTTCAGCGTCAGATTAGGAGAACCCAACAAAAATGAGCACAGGATAGGGAAAATTGGCATACGAGTACGAAATGAGGGTAGAAACCGTCTTGTAGGACTTCTGCCTGCAGCATGGGAACTCATTTTTCGAGAAGAGGAACGATCACCTCAGACGTGGGAGTCTCCTAACAATTCGACTCATGCGGAGATCGATCATATTCTCAACAGCAGAAGACGGCACCTCTTCGACGCTTTATTTATACCTAGATTCTGTAGTCGATCCAATCATCGCCTTAACCGTGCGAAGATTCAATCCAATCTTAAAATGGAAAGGAACCCCTGCTAGCGACCGAGAAAAAAAAGAAAGAAAAAAATATAAAAAATAAAAGAAAAGTGCATGAAGAAAATATTCCCAGTAAAATCCTCTCCTAATATGAATGGCTGATAAAGGAAGGCAGCACGGAAGACCACAACCTGATTGCCGAAAGATCTAAAACTTATGGTAAACTCTTCTAGTTCTAAAACAAGAAGTTCAGATTACATCCCCATCTCCAATATGGAGTTGATCGCAAAGAGGGGAAAACTGGAGCTTGATCCTACTTCAACACAGCTAACACAAATGATAGTAAATGCCGATTGTAGAAGATCCATACAGGAGCATTCACATCGGTATAGGCAGAAAAGCTATTGGAAGTAGCTCAAAAATGATCTCGTCTGATGAAGTACATTGGAATGTGTGCGACTACAATGTTCCGCTATCCGCCTAGATAGAGGACGGAACTATCAAAACATCCTGCCATGATATGGAATTAATAGCGGAAATCCTCAAGACCGACTTTCTGTTAGCCTCGACATTGATCAATAATTCACTATTTCCTTGGTGACCATACACAGCGTAAGGACTATTATTCATAACATACAGTTGTATTTATTCATAACAGCTGTTGCGGTGGATTTCGCCTCCTTCAGAGCCTGAAAGAATAAGTTAACGGCTGTTGGAAACAAGTTTCTCACATGCACTCTTTTTATATATGAGAAGTTAGGAGAGTGGTAATGAACCAGTACGCTTTTGTTACTTGGCTTCCGGTACCATCTAATGATTTAAGTGTTTTCAGATGTGTTAACTTGAACGTTTAATAATCGAAGCCAATTTTCTCTCGGTTTCTCTCGGGTGAATTTGGTGTAATTCCCATGACCGACTTTCTATTAAGCTCAGCACTGATCTAACAATTCTTTATCTTCTTGTTGAGCAAACATGAGGTGTTATTATATTCCTTTATTTATGAGAAACCTGATGTTTCGGCGAGTTTCGCCTTCCTCACTGCTTTCCCAGCTTGTTCGCACTCGTGTTTCCTCAATAAGATAATGGGTTCTATGTATTCTCAGTGTTCGTTCAACAAATCAAAACATTTGTCCACCTCATCTTGTGTGGAGCAGATGACAAAAAAACCATCTGTATATCTACAGCAGAGTAATATCATGGTGTTCGATTGCTAGAGTTCCTATTTTAGACAAAAACACAAGGGCAAAATTTGGTGTCATTCGCTAACTCATTCCCTGCCTTCTCATTTGCGCGAAATGTTACCCGGACCATGTGAAGGTTGAGCAGTTTACGCGCCATTTCAAAAAAACCGTAAGCGGCCGGATCGATAAGCCCTACATGTTTATTGCTCCTTCGTATTGTATAAGGAGTTCGAGGATGTCTTTCATAGCGGGGTCATTCAACACATTTGTATAAAATGCGGTAACGTCGAAGGACTCCATCACACATGCGCTGTTAGAACGCGCTTTACGTAGGCGACCCAGAAACATCTAGATGCTCGTAAGATGGGCTCGAATGTGTCTTAACAACCAGGTAAGTGTTAGGGTTAAAAATCATGCTATTCTATTCGTTAGTCGTCTACATTGTTGACGATGGGTCCGACTTTGAATAATTACAGACTCCACACACGCAAGACCATCAGGGGCTACTAACTCGTGGGTTTTAATAAGTAACTACAAGACGAGACATGATGGTTGTACAAATCTAGGTTGACAAATAACTAACTAATCGTTGTAGACCTCCCGCTTTTTTCACTTTGACAAATTCACTGTTCAGTTTCCGATGCTGACTTTTTGATTCCTTTTCAGGAAATTCTTTCGGCGATAAACGGTAACATCTTCATGACGTTTTTTCCGTTACCTCAAGATTTAGCTGACGAGCAATTATTACAAACTCTCCGCCTTTATCACTAACGGAAACATTTACGGTCTTTAACCCTTTCAGCTCTTGGACCTCTAATATGCCACGCATTTATGTTACGTTGAGATTGGAGCATAACTTCTTTGTGCGCTAGCGATCAATGATTTATAAAGTTTCGACCCAAAATATCTCGAATTTGCTATCAACTTCACTGTTCGGTTTTGTTGTTTAAAGAACACTTGAGGAAACGATGGTCAGGTAACTTTAATGTCCCAGAAAAGTCAATTGTTACCACGTCATAAGGCATGGCTCTCCCTGACGAGACGCGCTCTCTATTAGAATTGGGTCCAAGTTTCTCATCGGTTGAACTCATTTCTAAGGAAACCTTGCGTAAGGCCATGCGTACTTTACATGAGTTTCAAGGCAGACTCTGTGACAAAACTAGACTTGAAACAGAAAACAAGAATGAACAGCAATAAATGAGGGCATTAGCACTAATATCGTTTTCTCAAGTGTTCTTTAGACAACGAAATCCTGAAGGTGAATTTGGCAGCAAATTCCGAATGCCTCATCGTTGCTGGGAGGTGTTCCTGGGTGTCGGACTGCGATGTACAGCAGTGGATTCATCCCCTGGCTGGGTCTCCCAAGCTGAGAAGAAGTCCGGCGTTTCCATCAGGAAGCCTAGCTAAGAGTAAACCAATACCAGGGTCCACCACCGTCCTGGTGTCAAAGTCGCATGATGTTAAATATCCCTCTGATCCACAAGGGCTGGAACTGCCCGTGATGGTAAAGACCTGGGGCAGACTTTGGCCAGGCTGACCTCGGGACTCCAGGGAACCATAATGGCTTAACTAGCAAATTTCCGAAAAATGGAGATTGTGCTGGGGACCGAACAAGCAGTGAGGACTGGCCATTCAAGTATCAAGTAATTTTCAAAGCCATTACTCAATACGACGCAAAGAAGTGTCGCTTCAACCTCAATAACACAGAAGCGTGGCATATGAGAAGTTCAAGCGCTAATGAGGCTAAAGACCATAAGACTATCCGTTAGTGGTTACGCAGAAAGCATGTAGCAATTCTCCGTCAATTAGATTTTGAGATCATCCGAAAAGGAATACAAAAGCCAATAGTGGAAATTGAACAATGAATTTGTCAAAGTTGAAAAAACGGCAGATTTAAATCCATCAGTTATTTATTAACTTAAGCCACACAGAAAGCGGTAAGTGTATGAAGAAGTTCTTTCATTTCCAATGGGATTGAAATCTATGCACTGTGATTTTTCTGGTGATGATACGGAGGTGTTTGGCCGACTACGATGTAGTTTAACAAGGCTCTTAACAAGGCGAAATCCCCCGAAACGTTAGCCGATGTGAATAAATAGCGTATAACAACAACGTCATTTGTTCTATCAAGAAAACAGGGAATTATCAATTGCAGAAAGTTCTACACCATTCTACTTAGTTCCACAATCCTCCTCTCAGACCCCCAAGTCCCCGTTGAAGAAAATCGCCCGGAGTTCTAACGTCTGAAGTTCAAGTTGCGGTAAAAAGTATGGAGAGATACGCAGCTCTAGGATCCGATAATATCCTCGCCGACTTTCTTCGAGATGAAGTCCATAGATTACACGTACTTCTCCCAACACACATGACATCTAACCATCAGAAAGCGAAAATCCCAAACCAGTGGAGGTCCTCGCGTATGATCATTCTACCCAAGAAAGGCAACCGAAGGGCTCTTTGTAACTATCGTCCAGTGTGTTTTTTGAGTGCACTTTGGAAGCTATTCACGAAGATTATCCTATTCCATACATCAAAGAGTTAGGATGACGCATGACTTGAGGGATGAGGACTTCGACAGAGATTCTGTTGTGCTGACCATATCCAAACCATATCATGAGTCAAAGAAATCTCTCGGAAGCAATATCTGACTTTTGTCATAACCTTTATCACGATCAATGTCTTAACCACGAAAAAATCGTTTGAGAACGTCGAAAAGACTACGGATCTATGAGGGCTCATCGACCAAGCAGTGGAGCCGTCCCATATACGAATACTAGCTGACTGCTGTCGGAACTATAGCACAGAAATATAGCTTTTCCATAGACCTTACTACATCCGCAGAAAAGAGCTATCAAGAAGGCCAAACCCTCTTGCTAAAGATGTTCACAGCCACATTGCAGTGGACAATGATGTCGCACAACTGGAATGAAAAGGACATACGCATTGATGACAAATTTCTTCCATACCTTCGTTTCGCAGATGAAATCGACATCTTTTCGAAGGGTGCCAGAGATGAAAACACGATTCTCAGTGAAGTCAACGAAGCGAGAGAAGCGACCGAATTGTGCAAAATAGGAGACGACCCAGTTCACGAAGAATGCGTGGTGGGAAAGCGAGCACATCGAATTGGAGTTTTCTGATTACAGAGACCATTTCGTAGGTGTGTCTTAAGTTTTCAGTGGACATGGAGAACAATATGAAGAAGAAGTTAGATAAAACAAAGTGAGTGATACGGGCTGCATCCGGGACTCTTAAAGAAGCCACCAACCGACTCTGCGCTCACTTCGATTCAACAGTCCCTGCAGTGTTCTGATATGCAGCAGAGAAGCGGCTGATACTTTAACTACTTCAAGAACTCGGCGCATTACTCACAGAGCGCTTGAACGATGTCTTCTGAAATTTCTGAAACCTTCCTGAAATTTTGTCTTCTGAAAGTCTTCTGAAACCAGCACTCATAACGTTGTAATGTATATAATAACATCAAGTCAAAATGCACACCTTAATTCTCCGAAACATATCTTATCTCCGGCATGCACGAGAATACAACAACAATAGCGAAGTACGGTTGAGCCGCTCGCGTAGGAATAGATGACAGACGGGCGAAAAAAGCAGTGGAGTGGGCTCCGAGAGAATGCAAGCGTCCTCTTGGAAGACCACTCAATCGACGCGCGGACGTGTTCGTGGCTAATATTAACCTCTGCGCTCATAGACGGCAACGATTTCAGGATTACGCAATGGGCCTCGCAGACGTTACCATGTTCGATGCAGACCAGCATCATGGATGGCCCTAGCGCGAGAGAGAAATCACTCGAAATTGTGCTTGGGCCTGCAATACCAGTGAAGGCAAGCCATCCAAGTATGCAACTGAGAGGAAAAATTAAATGATAATGTCATTTAAACGAAGAATAACGTTTTCGAGCGAAAAAAAGAGTTCCCTACGATGGATTTTTTAGTTATGTGACACGAGTACACGATACACAACAGAAAGAGATTGAACACTCTTAGAAACGTATTCCACATAAACATACATAGAAAGACCTATAATGAAGTAAGCAGTGTATTTGGTAGAAAGGTTTGAACCGCTAACGCCTTGAGAATATTCATGACTATGATCAAATGCACGCATGTGGCGCTGTAGTCAGAGCGCTGTAGTAAAAACGTGATCGTTTTATTTGACCAAGGGCTTCGCGTAAATCAAATATCTCAGCATCACTACAGTTATATCTCATAAAATACCCTGCTGTTAAAAAGGAGAAGGCAATAAAAAATAACAAGATTGAGAAATTGATTGGTGGAGGAGGGCTAGCAAGGTTATCTCTCTCTCTATATATTACGGCGCCCGTTTCACGAGTGGTTCGTCTAACATCGCCTCCAACCCAATTTGTCGGTTTTGTTTGCATTCCACGAATATTCCGTCTGAATGTACAGGTACTAGTAATAGACAGCTACCAAACCACAAATTTCTTCCAATCCGGAGTTAGAGAAACTTGTAAATTGGTGCTATGAAGCTCCATGTTTTCCTCTTTTACTTTCTCTGAAAAATTTCAGTAAACTAGGCAATATCAATTTGTTGAGTCTGGAAATCATCTCGTTTTCGACTCATGTGCCTACTGATGCTTAAGTCTATATGTTTTCCAGTTCATAGCATCCACTTCTACGGAGGCACAGCCGCCCTGTTTGACGCATAGGTACTAAGCATGTCGTTATCAAGGTGCAATCTAGCATTAGGTATTGATCTTTGATTATTAACAGCATCATGTATCGAGCGATTCGATTAACTGTCAGGAAATTATTCAAAAAGCCTGACAGAATCCACGAAATTTCCCTCAAATCATAAGTAAAACTAGTCGGAAAACAGAGTGTTTCGAGAAACTCATCATCGGCACAATAGAAGAAGTTCGTCACTTGGCTATTGTAATTTGGCACCCTATTTCGAGCAGAGCAGAAAGTGTGCAGCGAAGCGGCTATGTATACCCTGCAATTCACACATGGTTATAGGCTCAGTTTCGCGCCGCTGGCTCACCAAACCTTCCAGTCAGCAAATTACTACTAGATTCGTTTATTAGGCAATCCATCACAAGTCACTGTATAGGCCAGAGACGCATTCAATCACCTATAATAACGTTTAATGAAGTCCGGTTCCTGACGGGTTCATCAATGCCGAGAACCTAATAACTTATTTAATATCACATAGTTAGAAGAACTAGTTAAATATAAATGGATCTTCAATGAAACAGCTTAGGTCTTCCAAGCTGAGAAGAGTCCGGTGTTTCCATCAGAAAGCCTAGCTTAGAGTAAACCATTACCAGGATCCACCACCATTCTGGTATCAAACCATTCGCATGCTGACAAATCTCCCTCTGATCCACAAAGGCTGGCGATTGCCTGTGGTGGTGAGGACCTGGGGCAGAGTTTGCCTAGGCTGACCTCGGGACTCCACGAAGCCACAATGGCTAATCTAGCAGAACTCCGAAAAATGGAGATGATGCTGTACCTCGCACAACCAGTGAGGACGGGTCATTAAAGTATCAATTCTCAAGTATAGATAGATCTCTAGGTATGTCACTTCTGTGGAATTCCTTTTGGCATCCTTTACGGAGTTTTTATTCCACTAAATTGTTAACATCACAATATTAGAGCAGGAAATTGCAAAAGTTTTGCACACCGTACCAAAATGTTGACGAACAGCACGCAGGAAGATTACTGCTCTGATCCCTCTATCCAATGTAACACAGTGTAAGTCCGAATAAGCGGTCATTTCGATGTTACTGAGTTAAGAACATAGACAACATGAATATGAAATGAAGACGGTACAATGAAGGTACAGTGAAACGCGTCTTGAGAGGGTCAACATGGATCGCGTTCTCTGGCGAAAGTGAACCACCCTGGACAACCAGTACGGATGGATGGCTCCCGGTAAACGGATGCTGGATCGAATAAATTGCGCGGCATGTCGCCATTGGAAGAATTCTGGGTGGAGATATAGACGAGCGAGCGGAAAATGGTGTATGAATACATGTTCGTGACTAGCTGTAATGTATATTGTCCACGTCTAGTCAGCGAGCTAATGCTTCACGGAACTTTTTTCGCCGAAAACCTTGTACAGAGTCGACAGCAGCTTGTCCGGCACAGATGTCGCGCCAAATGTGGCCTGTAGAAATCTTTTCTCCCTGCTTAGTAATTTGCAAAGAAAAAAAGAAAAAGAAACATTTTCCGGCCGATTTCACTTTACGGCGAGACACTATCGCTGCTGAAGAGAGTATGCACTACACAAAGTGTTGCGGATGAAGAGGCACAGAAATGCCTCTGCCTACTTATACATTAGATTTCGACACACAAGGAAAGTTTTTCACTATTATAAGATGGTAAATCACTTAGGTGACTTCTCCAAAGTCGCTCGATCGCTCCGAAGTATCGGTGCAACTGAACACAATTTGTCTTTAGAAACAGTCAAAACTCCTATCCTCGTTCTATTTACAGTTATTCTGCAACCTACTGGTTACAATTTATGAATAGATGGAAAATATACCCTAAACATTTTGGTTTCAATCACTTACACTTTTGACGAGTTGTGCGTGAACTGTGGACAGCACAATAATGTCCATCTTATTTTTTACACCTCAATACCATTATTCCGCTCCGATAATGTTGGATTTTCAGTGTACTCTCTTCAGTCGGGAATGGATTGCTACGGAAGCCTCTTTCTGCTTTTTATACAGGCGTCGTTAAGATAGATCCTTTCTGAAGTAAGTCCTCAACTAAAGAAAGACCCGTTTCCCAGCTATCGATGAAAGGACGACTTTTTTTATCCAGTAAATCGTAGATAGGAATCATTACTACACTTTACGGCATATTTCCAGTTACAGAAGAATCGTTACCGGTGGAAGCCAACATTCTGTAGAAGTAGCCATCTCTTGAGCAGAGACTGAATTCAATTTCATCAGCTTCACAGGAAGTTCCACATAATCCTCCACATCCCTTATTTCTTTATTACATAGGAAACAAGAAAATTCATCACAAATAGGAAAACCGACTTGAGCTCAGAATGAAGACAACCTGATAAGATGAGATGCTGCTAATATTCCCTCTGTAGAGGATGGTGTTAGCTAGGGAGAATTAGAGATAATGCATAAGAAGAGGCGTCAAACTTTTCTCAGTTAACACACTCAGATAAAGCTAATTTCAGAGCATATCACCGTACAAGAACTACATCCGATAGACATAAAGTTTTACACATGAAGCTTAGTTCGCAACATCTCATCAGCTCAAGATGGTATAACTTACAACACCAAGAAAAATGGTTGAGGATTACCAGGAAGAAACACGTTAAGCAATTCGTTATACAACTCACATATGAGCCGCATCGAAGGGCGCTGTGACGACTGGAAAGGTCAGTGTGGAATTTTCGGTTCGGTAGTCGCGCTTCTTTGACGTCACCGATTCAACTTAAGGGCCTTGCATTATTCTGGACAGCTTTTCTCATGTCACTTACTTTGTTCATTGAATTTTACAGGCAAACGTACTGCCAGATCGTAGTTAAATACCTACGATCATCCACAAGTACAGTAAGGCTTAACCGTTGAAGCACTAGAGACTTAAAGAAAAATATGCAAAAAAATGATGAGCTGAAATTCCAGAAAAATATGCTGAGGCCAGTCGAAAGTGGGGTTTGGGATTTTATCATAAAACAACACAGCGAAATAAAAGAAAGATCGCAAATAACGGATAATAAAAGATAGGAATGGCATTCACACATATCGAATCGCAACTTTCAGAGAATTTCCGCTGAATGCTTTTCCTCGGCGCGAGCAGTAGTTGCGGTAATAGTGGGATTTATGAAAGCAACGTAACAAAGTGTGGACTATTTTCCAATCGGCAGCACCATTTGAACAGAATAGACATGCGACTTCGACTAATCGACACCATAATTACTCCTACTTATAATACAGGAACCTATTTTAGAAAAAGGCTAGCTGGAACAAACACGGTAAACTGATCACCTGTATCACTTGTAGTCCCGTTGATAGTCGTGACTCGAGCTGGCGCCAGTAAATCCTCCAACTTTCCCTGTCGCGCGCAAGAGCAGCCCAGTGGGTTCTGCTCGCTCTGGGGACTCGTCGAGCATCATATCTTTCTTTAAGGCTCATTGTGAAGAACTTTGACCATCGGCTCTGTGTTCTTCCTGCAGTACGTTTGACATCTCGAGGAATCCAGTCACTAACGGCTCTTGTCCATCGGTTGTCATTCATACGCATTACGTGTCCGGCTCACCTTATTCGACTGTTTGGTGTACAAAACGGCATCTTTGATTTTTGATCGTTGACGCAAGTAGGAGTTTCGGATCCCTTCCTTTAGTTGTGTGAAACGGGATACGCCTACCATCGTCCTTTCGACTGCACGTTCGATAACGCTGAGCGATCCTCCATCCTGCTTACGCAGCGGCCAGGTTTCTGACGCATACGTTAGGGCAGGAAGTACCGTTGAGCCGAAAAGGTGGGCACGGAGTCGGGTGTTCTTTGTTCTCTTCACTACATCCTCGATTCTCTTTGAAGCTCCTCAAGCCGCTCGTTGCCTTCTGCTCAGCTCTGGAGCTAGGTCGTTCATCATATTGATTTCCCGACCTAGATAGATATAACTGGAGCATTCAGAGATATACGTTCCGATAAGCGTGAATGGGACATGCAAAGCCAATCCGTTCTTCATGAACATCGTTTTTGTGAGATTTAGTCGAAGACCAATCCTTCCACAGGCTTTATCAAAGTCGTCA
>UYYA01001339.1:0-15885 GCA_900624975.1 Angiostrongylus costaricensis
GAGCGTATAGTGCAGTGATCAGAGGCGCCCGCCCTGCAGTATACATGGAATCGATCCCCTCTTTCTAGGCTCATCTCTCTGATGTCGGAAGATTGATTCCATACTTCTCTAGGAGGATAGCAGCACTGTCTCGAAGGCCATCACGAAAGATTGTATAGGCCGTATATTCACTTATTTGGCTCCAACAACACTTAATGAAGTCGACTGCATGGCGCATCGCTCACGGATTGGTCGACGCTGTGAGCTTTATCCTTTATCTTTTATCTAGGTATTTTCCATTAACATAATTCTTCGCCATTTTATCAATATACAGTGTTGTACTGCATCCAGATGTTTATTCACGGTAGAACTATGAGAGTAAAACCGTGAAAAAACACAGAGCTGCGGCTGAAGTTTCACGCCACGAATACATCGTTTTTTGCTAGAAATCACGGACGCATACAGGAATGATGACTATGGTTACAGCTAAACCCATATGGATGGAATATGACTCAAAAACAGTTCAAAGTGGCCGAAGGCATCCGCTAGTGAAGATATCGTGTTCGAGATCCTGATGTCGTTTTTTCAACGTATTCTGCCAGCATTCCAACGATCGCATGGTAGGCAGCAACGGATTCGATAAAGCAACCGCTTCAGAAATGACAGATCACCGACAACAAGAGAATGGAACACCGCATTCCTCCGGTTGCGGATTAGCTATCGCACAGTTGAACTGATAACTGAGATTCCAATCTCGATATCCCTGAGCGGCAGACGATATGCCACAACATTCCAGATTTTCCTGCACAGAGTCGACGATTTTAGCAAGATTACGATTCGTGTGATAAATCTTAATCGCATGCACCAACACGCTATGAGCGGGTATCCCTTCCGTAGTGTCAGAATAGAACAGCACATAAAGTCCGAATATTGTTAGCACAATTACTAGTGAGCAGAAGAACACAGATATTGCAAACACTTTTAAAACAAAGATGTTATCTCGTAAAGCACTAAATAAACCAATCAAAGACACAATACTTATGCAACATCCTATTAAGGGAAGTAAAATCGCCGCATTGAAAAAACATCGAGCAGTTTGATTTCACCAAAGTCCTTGACGAATAACACACACACCGAAACCATAGTCATCAGTACACACCGAAAACAAAAATCCCAGCTCCACATAAAAAGACCAGAAATTTCGCCAAGAAGATGATCCATTTGAGACAGGCGGAGATTTCCTGCCATGGTTTGCGCTTCATGTGGTGGGCGCGCGACTCGACTTCGGGCATCAGATGAGAGCCCTCAAGGTCACCCTTATATCTCTGTCGGATATGACGAAGACATGCACCAACCGCACGCAACTTGTTGTGTCCCTGAAGCTCTACACGCAAACATGGGTAATTCATATTGGTCGGGCGCACATTTATTGAAAATTTCATTATGGATGTCGTCCAAGAATCCCAAACTGGAGGGTTGAAGACAAAAATATAGTTGGGTTTGCCTTGACTTTGGGATATCAACTAATCATGTTTCGATGGAGTTGATTTTCAAACTTTTTCTTAACAATCCCGGTGAGGAAGCGCTGCCCCCACTGGGAACTAGAAGAACGCATTTACAACTTGTACCCGAGTAAATTAAAATGTGAGCAACCTGAACATAATTTCACTGCATATCACTTTAACTTAATCTTAGCGAAATCTATAAAAGAGCTCGGTGGTTAAAGACAACATGTTTCAGCTATGATACTAAATTCGTGAATTTCAAAGGGGTGAATGCTAACTACACGTCACGAAGTGCATCGAGTCGTGACAGGTCGACTAACAAGCGAGTGGCATCACATCGTCGCAATCAGAAAGACAACATTACCACGAACGATGTTGGCGGCGAACAGAGCAGTCAGAATGCTTCTGTCTTACTCTTTCTTACAAACTGTGATTGCATCAGTGTTCGGTCAATCATCTTCCATTTTTGGCCTGTAGTGCACAATACCGTCGTCAATTCGAAGCAACCGAATCCACAAAAACTTCGAATTGCTGGAAAAAATCCATTTGAAGAAATTCAACAGAAAGAACAAGAAGTGCAATAAAGGTCCAAAGAGCGTTCTAAGGTAAGCATCTTAAGGTTTTTCTAGTGTACTTACTGCGTCAAAATATAAGCGTCGTTTCATGCATCCTTGGCTTCTCAGCGAGTGCTTTGTTTTTTACCCACTTCCAGACTGAGGTGATAGAATCGGAGACGACTGACGCCTACAATATTTTGTTCTCCTTAAAAAAATTTAGTGGGCGCGTTTCCTGAAAAACTAGAAACAACATCGTAGACTCATGGCAAGTGTCTCCTTTTAAAGTTCGATAACTAAAACAAGGTTTTTCTTTGAATAACTGATTTAGATCCAGAAATTTTATGTTCAGTGGGTCGAAAGAGAAACTTAATCCGAAGGCGTCACATGTTGAATCCAATAACGATAGGAACTATTTAATCATCAATGTCGACCCGACTTTCCTAATTGCAGTTCTTCTATGCCTAGGTACACTTCCAAGGTAATAACCAAGATGACAAGGTACAAACTTTCATTCGGCAACAGAAGTAAGACAAGGTTTGGACTATAGGTGCAGGAGAGTTTGAAACACTTATTTGTTTTGACCTTATTCGTGATTTCGCTAGTTTCGCAAATCCTGCATTTTTTCTGCACGCTTTTCGGCGGCTTTACACGATTTGACACACTTACTTAAGTTTTAACTTTGTTGTTTTCACTGAATGTATGCCTTTCTCTATTCATTGGGATGTTTAGCTGACATACAGGTCACTTCTAGTATGGATATTAACATTTTTTAACATCCAGAAGCTTTCTCTAGTGAATGACCAGGCGTGTGCCTACCCCGAAAAAAATGTCGACTCTCTTACAACTTCAACAATTTGCATGAAGAATGGGCATCGCCAAATCTACACTACTCAACCCCACACTGGTATCGAATATCGAGGTGTAGGTACCTTTCCGTCATGGCAAATATATATATATATATTCATGTATATATATATATATATTTTTTTTGCGAGGCTTTTTGAAAGTAAGCACCCACTGCCAAATATGTATAAAGCTAAAAAAAGCACTCGGCCTTGATCAATCACTGAGGGATGCGCCAGCCATTCGACTTCATTAAGCATCGTTTAAGGTGATTGAATGCATATCTGGCCTTTACCATGACTCGTGGGGCCCTCCATGTATCGAACCAGTGCTGCTATCCTCCCAGACAAGTCTTGTACCAATTTGCCAGCCCTGGAGAGATGGAAGGTTTGTTGGACCATGGGCACCGAGATGGATTCCACGTGTATGCTGCAGGGCGACTCCGAACACTGCACTACACGCTCCTCTAAGCAAAAGAGATTCGGCTAAATATTGAAGTACAGAATAGTCATCGTCAGCTAACCATGAATCAAGTACTATCTTCACCAAGGAAACGGTAAAAAATTTCTAGAACTCCATTTAACAAGGAAACGATAGTTAAAGTAAGTTAAATTAACAAAGCTTGCCTTTAAATATGTCAGAAATAACTCGTAGGCTTCTCGAACAATCCCAATCTTTAGACCAACAATATAACCTAGCTTAGACGAACGAATATGTTCGATTTCATACGGCCACTCCTCCAGTGTGTCTTCTCTGACTGGGTGATCTGCCATAATCAGCAGATAAAGAGACCAGGTTCAAGGAATGCATGGATATCTTGAGCGATCAATCACTTGATGAGAAGGAAAACGAAAGGTGGGACGAATTTGCTAAGCTAAAATCAAACTCTATGAATGCGGATGATAACAGGAAAATATGTTTTGATTGCGACACTGTTAAACAACAAAGCGCTAGCCGTTCGTTCAACACTGCCTTATCGGTTATCCATGTTTACAAATAAAGTTGGCTCTTTGACGGTTATCCACGTTTTCGAAAGCCGGTAAGGCTTATTCCATTTAATTTTTGAAAAGAATCGCTAGCGGGTTACCCGTAAACCAAGGTGAGTAGATTTACTTAAACACTTGCGTAGTGTTCATTGCGTTACCTAGCGCTGTGTGTGCGTGTTTGATATAAGTCATTTAGGGGTCCCATAAGTGTAAAACTTCCTTTGTTCCTATTTAGCATGTAGTTGTTATGATGCTAGCAAGGTATTCTACAGGGGCGCCTATGGTGCAGTGGTCTGAGGCGCTCTGCAATACACATAGAATCGATCCCCGCTCTCTAGGCTCACCATGCATTCCGTCCTTCCAGAGTCGGCGAATTGGTACCAGACTTGTTCCAGATGATAGCAGCACTTGCTCGATACATCGGTAGGCTACCACGACTCATTGTAAAGGCCGCATATGCATTCAACGACCTCCAGCGTTGATTAATGAAGTCGAATGCATGGTGCACCTTCTGGGATTGATCATTGCTGACAGCATTATCCCTTATGTTTTAAGACATTCTAACCACGACCATTATTCGGAGCGCCTACTAAGTCATTCAGGAAGTGCGCCCAGCCAGATGGTCTCGCTGGAAAGTATTCTTGCCTTTCTCCTGTGCAGTAGCTCCTATAGTTTTAGCTCGTGCTGCTTGCTTTTAAAAACATGCTTTTTTGTTTGACACATTTTTCCTTTAACGTTCCTAGTTCAAGACTTTAGACTGTGCAAAGTTTCCAGATGGATTCGAAAAACTGTGTGAACAATGATGACGGCTTGTCTTCGAGTAACTATAGAAATATTAATGAGAATGAAAGCACTGAGGGTCAGTTTTTATTTCTTGCATCTCAGTTTCATTTGCGAAATTTCCATTCTCCGGAGACTTGTTGGCTTAACCGTTATGGTTTCCTGGTGTCCCATTGACAGCCTGGGAAAACTCTGCTCCAGGTCGTCATCACCACAGGCAGTCGCCTCCTTTGTGGGTCGGAGAAAGATTTGCACAATGCGACTAGTTTCATACTAAGACACTTGTGGATCCTGCAGTTAGTTTATTCTTGCCTGGGCTTCGCGCCGAACTCCTCAGCATGAGGGACCGTGCCGCGATGACGAATATCCTCGCTGTACATCGCAACCGGATACCCAGGGACACCTCCCACTTACGATGAGGCGGTAAACCGTTGGAAGGTTTGCGATTATTCAGGTAAACGAATATTAGGTTTGCAAGTCAATATAAAATAAAGGGTAATAGACACATTCCCGTCTCTGTATTAATCATTTCATCTTTCTCAGTCGAATAGTCGTAGGATTTACTATTCTCGGGCAGTTCGAGTCACTTGCATCATCCTGCGAACAGATAGGCAAGGGCTCGGGTGTTCCTTGTTTTCTTGAGTACATCAGCGATGCTCTTGAAAGCTCTCCAAACCGCTCGTTTTTTTCTGTTAAACTCTCGAGCTAAGTCTTTTATCATGTTGATGGCCCAAATTAGATAGACGTATCTGGAGCACTTAGAGATATTCAATCTGTTGAGCGTAAATGGGCATAATATACCAATCCGCTCGCCGCAGATATCGTTTTTCGTGGTTTAGTCGTAGGCAAATCTTCCCATAGGCGTCATCAAGTCGCCAAGCATTCACTTTTTTGGCTTTCTGGCTTTCTGGCTTATGATTAGTGTCGTAAGAACGATCTCATCAGCAAAGCGAAGTTGGTTTAACTGTGGTCAATCAATTGTCACTCCCATGTAGTTCCACTCCAGCGTTCAGATGACGTTGACGAGAGTAGCGGTAAATAATTTTGGCGAAATGGGATCGGTTTTCCTAACTCCTCTTCTAACCTCGACGTTAATATCGTTGTAGAATGATGACATCTCGGTTGTAAAATTTTTATACAGTTCACCAATAATACTCATATACTGAGTAGGGACTTCCTGGCTCTTCAGGGCTTTCGTGCCTGCTTCTACCTCAAATGAGTCAAAAGCCTTCTTTAAATCGATGAAAGTGGTACAGAGCGGCCTTTGTACTCGCGAGATCCTTCAATGAGTCTTGTCATCGTGTAGATGTTGTTCGTCGTGCTGAATTACTTTCGAAGCTCTGCTTGCTCACATGGTCGTCCTTCACCCAGTGTTCTGTCAATCCTCTTTTAGCTCACACGAGTGAAAAGTTTGTAGAGGACAGAAAGCAAGCAGAATGGGTGATGGTTTCCGAAATCGCGGAGGTCACACTTCTTGAACAGTGAGACAGTTTTTCCAGCTTTCCAATGAGTAGGGACCTTGCTTTCGGACAGATAACTTGTGAAGAGCCGAGACAAAGTGTTTATGAGAATTGGCGGAAGGTTTATCAAGTGTTCAGATCCTATTCTGCCCAGAAATGGTATTCTTTGATTTTTCATCAACGAAATAGCATGCCGGCTTTCGGTAGGGGAAACTAGTGGTACGACATATCCATCCTCCTTTATTCCATAAGCGAGCAAGACCACATGGCCATTGAAGAGATTTGAGTAGTAATCGTGAGTGATTTTCTCCATGCGCTCCAACTGTTCTGTTTGGGCTCGTCGGTGTGCAATCGTTTTGGTTTTGTAATTGACGAAGCGTCGATGGGTTTTGCGGTTGCTTTTCTCGGCCTCGGCAGGTTCTACAATGACCACTGATCTTCTCTCTTTAAGACTTTTTATCGCCTACGTGCATTGTTTCGCAAGTTCGCACGTGATTTGATGGTTGGCTAAATGTCGTACGATTCCACGCTGGCGTATCAGCTCGTTTGATTTTAGAGACAGATAACTCTTAGTGACTTTCAAATTTATATCTTTCATTGCGCTAACGTGAAGACTTTGATTGAGCCGGTAGTATACCTCGTCGATGTTATCGATAACGACATCTTCCCAGCTGACGACTAATGAGTTGAATAAAGGTCAATTTGTGGTAGTTTCCCTCACTCACATGAGAGATCTCCAGCCGGTTATTCGCGAGGATACATAGCATCAAGTGGCGGATAGGGGGTTTATCGCAGACTAAAAGCGACCTTTACTTCATTGAGACTAAGGCGGATCCAGGAGACGGACTCCCTTTTTTTGCTGCATCGATTGTCAGATACTTTCTGTATTTGCTAGGCGTAGTCATGCACGCGTGTGTGGGTGCATTCTAGTTTATGCAGATTGCATTCTACGAATCAGTTTCGCCTAAGCCCTGCAATTAAGCGACAGGAAAGTATATGGGAGATGGTTATTAGTCGCCTCCAACAAATGAGATCCATGTCCACTCTGGGAGAGGCTGGCAAGCTAACCGAGAGTATACCCAACACGCACGTTCAGAGCTCAATAAGCTAATAGTAGACAACAAAAACTATCGAAAAACTACAGAAGAAGAAACGGGCTTTATTCCCCTGACATCAAAAGAGCTCTCAATTCGTCAGCGTTGGATAGGACGTGCACGCAGAGGCTGCTAAAATCTCATGGCCAATAGACGCTGCCTGGAGCGAAAAGAACTAAGGTGACGGTCTGTACCTACAATGCACGTACATTTGTATCCTAGTCCTCGATAGAAGACTTGATCATGCAAACGACAAGGATAAGGCACGACTTCATCGATCCAGCCGAGATGAGACGATGCCACCCATTCAACGCCGTTTGTGACACCGGAGAAGAACTGTTCCTCGGAACATGCGACAGCAGAGGTGTCAACGACGTCGGCGTTCTCGTCAACACGAGCTTGTACATGAATATCGATTCATTCGAACAGCTTACAACCCGAATTGGACGTTTATGATTAAAAAGATGTGGATCAATACCGGTTTTGGCCTTCGTCGTTTACGTGCTAACATCAAACCACGACGAAGAGGAAGTCGAGGCGCTTAATATGGGCTTCGAAATGTTCTACATAGAAGATCATACATTATTCGAGGTCACCATTGCAGACTTTAACGCTAAGATTGCACCAGTAAAAACGTTACAGTGGGACCCGAGGATTAGAACGGAGCGAACAAAGTGAGTGCCTATCCCACTGTATCATAACGACCAAGACCATCCATGGTTACTGGCATTTGCAAAAGCTCCACCTTCAGAGCTGGACGTGGGAATCTTCTAATGGAAATTACCATAGCGAAGCAAACCACATCATAGTATATGGAAAGTCTTGCCTACAGCGATGTCGCTGTGGTCGCAAAATTCTGCACAGGATCAGACCATTGCCTCCTTCGGGCAAGATTCCATTTCAGAGACAAAAAGCCGCTATATTCAAAAACTGAGGTTCCGGAACCACCGTAAACTGGGGCTTACTGAATTCATTAGTCGGCTGTTATGAAGATGCCGTTGTCGATAACATCGACGAAGAATGCGATTGGCTCGTTTAACATCTACGCGTTATGTCTATGAAAGCTGAAAGTTCGAAGGTCACCAAGAGACGTTTGTCTCCAGAAACACCAGAGCTGATACGCTAGCGTGGGTTCGAACGGGCTGCAGGCAATCGCGTGCTAACGTCCGAACTTGCAAAACAATGCAGACAAGCGATAAGAAAATATCTTAAAGGGCGAAGAGCAGCAGTTATTTTCGAGGCTGCGGAGACTGAGAAAAGCATTCGCAAAGCCCACCAAAGCTTCGCCAACCACAAGACCAAAATGATTGCATTGCAACACCGAGACGAAATAGTTGCTGAAAGGTTACCTCCACGATATCGGCTACTAGCGCCCTACACAGGTGCTGTTTGTCGTCTACAAGTTTTTCACTCGATTCGTCTTAAACATTGGCAGAACACTGAATGAAGGGCAGTCATGTGAGCAGGCAGAGCTTCGGAAACTAATTCGGAGCGATGGACTACATCCACACGATAACAAGACTTGTTCAAGTATCGCAGGGGTACAGAAGACCATTCTATCTCACTTTCATCGATTTAAAGAGGCCCTTTGACTCAACTGAGATAGAAGCGGTCATGGAAGCCCTTGTTAGTCATGGAGTCCCTCCCTACTCAGTACATAAAGATTCTTCGTGAGCTGTACAGTAATTTCACAGCCAAGATATCACCATTCTTCAACTATATTATTAGCATTGAGGTCAAAAGAGGGGTTAGGCAGGGCGAAACCATCTCGCCAAAATTATTTACCACCACCCTTCAAAACGTCATACGAACATCGGAATAGGATAGCATGGAAGTGAAAAACGGTGGTCGGCATTTACACCACCTTGCTTATCGTTCTTATAGCACCAAACATTTGCGAATGGCAGAGCGAATGCTTGCCGGTCTGAATAACTCCTGCGGAAAGATTTTTCCTTGAACGATTCTCACAAAAACGATGTTCACGATGAACGGATCAGTTTCGCACGCTTCATTCATGCTCAGCGGAACGAATACCTCCGACTGCTCCATTTATGTCTGTCCAGGTCGGGAAATTAACATGATGAACCACTTAGCTCTAGTGTTAAGCAGAAGGAAACAAGTGGCCTGGGAAGCTTTCAAGAGCATCGAGGATATAGTGAGGAGCAAAGAACACCAGATTCCGTGCCCACATTTTCGACTCAACGGTACTTCCTGCTTTAACGTATGTAACAAAAACTTGTTCGCTGCGTAGGCAAGATGAAAGATCATTCATCGTTATTGAACACGCAGTCGAAAGGACGATGCTAGGAGTACCCCGCGTCGTTCAAATAACAGAAGGAATGCGAAGCTCCGACGTTCGTCAACGATCAAAAGTCAAAGATGCCGTTCGGTACGCCAAACAGTCGAAAATATGGTGGGCCGGAGACGTAATGCGTACGTATGGCAACCGATGTACAAGAGCCGTTAGTGACTGGATTCCTCGGGATGTCAAATGCATTGCAGGAAGACCACCGACCCAATCGTCAGAGTCCCTCATGAAAAGCCTATAAGAAACTGTGATGTTCAACGAATTCTTGGAGCCAACAGAACGCACTGGCCAATTGGGCAACTCTTTCACTTCACAATGAGAAATGGAAAGGTTAATGGCGCATGCTCGAGTCACTCGTCGACCAACAAGTCTACAGGTTATACAGGTGAAATGGTAGTCTTGGAATTTTGTTGTTTGAATTTCGCGGCTTTTTGTCTTTTTAGCGAGAAATGAATTCATGCTAAGGAGGCGATGTTCTGATCCTGTATAGAATTTTTGGGACAACAGCGACATCAGCTGGGCAAAATGTTCGATTTACAACGATGTAGCACACTTCGTTATGGTGCTCTCCAATAGGAGACTCCCACTTCCAGCGTTGAGGGTGAGGCTTCTCGAATTCTCTGCTACCATGAACGATCTTGCCCGTTATGACAAGTTCGAACAGCCGCTCACCCGGCTCGTTGCATTCTAGTTCGTGGACGTGAATGTGAATGTGACGTTCTTCGTGCGTTTCTCTTGGTCCAGTCTTGGCGTTAGAATCTCCGTTGACGACCTTGAATAATGTAGTAGAACTTCTCCAATCCATTCCGAGTTGCTAGTTGCTTGAAGGAATCGATGTTGATGACCATGCTTGCGTTTACGAGAACGCTGACGCTACCGACTCCTCTATTGTCGCACGTTCCAAGGACATCGTTAAATAGGTGGCCTTTTTTTTCCTGTCTCGATCACTTCGTTGACGTCGTACTTTATCGTTCTTACCTGCACGATCAAGACTTCCATTGTTGTCTCAGATGCAAGCGTGCATGAATTGTAGGTGCCACTTTAGTTCTCAACGATTTAGGCAGCTTAAAATGGTCCTGGGATTTTGGCAGCCTTTCCGTACTCGTCCTACCTTGCGCTGCCGAATCGGACCTCTTGCGGGGTCAGGGGTATGAGACCCGTTTCTTTTACTGTGTTTAACTTTTTATACCCACGGGTAGAATACAATCCGCATAGGCTAAAACACACCTGTGCACGCATGCATGAGTGCGCCTCGTAAATACAGAAATTATGTGCCAAATTAACGCAGCAGAAACAAGGAGTGCATCCTCTTAATCCACACACGCCATGTTGCCTTGCGACTAACCGGATCGAGGTTCCCCATATGAGGGAGATTCTTGGAGTGTTAGTGGTAGGCAGTGAAAAGATCCTCCTTCTTTGTTGTTGCCTTTTCTTTGACGCTAGCCATGTCACCCCTCTTTACTTTCCCTTTTAAATTCCTTGTTGTACGATTCCACTTCTTGCATAATCAGGCAACTTATTCTTTGGACATCAGGTTATTCGTAAAAACTTACGGGAACGACTTCGTAACATCACTTTATTCGCATTATCAAGTCTTGGCTGTGATTCAGCAATGTCACTACTGTAATTCTTGTTGTTATCTTTTCACTACTATTTCTTTTTCACACATGGCAAAATATTTGGTATCATTTCATACTGTTGGTTTCTTCAACTAAAATACGCCTCTGTTTTTAAATAGATTTCATGTCGTTTTTTTAGTGCTCCATGAATCCTTACCTCCCAGGAGCGCTCCCGAACTTCTATCGGACACCAAGGTCTTCGATTGTTTCTAGGCTAGAAATTAATAGTTTTGCTTTCGGAAATATAGCAACAAATTTTGTTTTAAATCTTCTCATTCTGGGTGGATGGCGGGGACCAAGATATTCAAGTCGATCAAAAGTTTGCCACTTTTTCCTCCATCCTTCGTAGTGGTAATGTCCGAATCACGAGGGGCAGCTTTCGCCAAAGAAACCGTCGCTCCCATTCTCATGATTTGAATATAACGATGTGGAGCGACGAGGTAAGGTTGAGGGTACAAAATGTACTGATTTAAAAACTGAACGTCGCTTTAGACTGCTATTAATTCCATCGATCTGCTGTTTTTTTGTGCATGATAGACGATATAGGCTATAAATGTTTTGCATATATCGGGACCTTCTGATCGGTATGAGTCGTAGATGAACCATTTTACCTTCTGCTGTTTCGACACATATGTGTAGATTTTTGTTGTGTTTTTTTTTGTCCAATCAACAGCTTTCCCATTAAAGATGCGGTATCACGTATCGGCCGACAGAAACCGATTTTTACTTTCCAAAACTCAAAAAAAAAAGAATTTTTTGGTCCAATACTGGTCCAGAAAGATTTTCGAACGGTTTTGTTTGTGCAGCTATAGACGTTGTCCTTGACGAGGAGGAAATTCATATCTACACTGAAGGAGTTATCAGTACAATGCTGCGAGTCCAACGGCGATTAGTTGGCATTTGCTCCGAAGAAATAAGCTAAACCCTCTATTACAAGTAGTGTACTTGATATCATTGGACCTTAGGCTGTATTAGCCACATACGGCTCACACCGCATTTTGTTAACGATTTTTCTCTAACGTCTACTTACACAAATTAAGCTTCTTAAACCTTCACTGCTTAATATTTCCTGGTTTACTTGCGATACCTTATTGCTGTGTTTTCTGCACTTCATTCTCACGCAGCACTATGCATGAAGTTCTATGCAACATATATTCGAACAATCCTTTTTTCTGTATTGTTTCCGCCTAATACTAACATTATTCACTACGACTTAAATATTTTGTTGTTTTATGTAGTGTTCGCAATTGGTATTTCCTTGAAACCATGACTTATGAAGAACACTCTTTTCAGGACGACAGTTTTGAAGATAGGGAATTTATTTGCTCGCCGAAGGCTACCCTTAGATCGGGTGACGACAATACAAATTCAGGAGAAGAAATCGGACTTAACCGGCTCTCTGTTGAAAATGGCGAATGCGCTGCAGCGGAGGATATACATACGAGATTGCTGATGGACAGTAAAGAAGCCAAGGTTTAATACTACTTTCCTTTTTTTGCTTGGATTTTGCCAATATTGTTGATCTTTTGCAGAAAAATGAAAAATGCGCCGAATTGATGCTTAAAGTGTCGAGGAAAGTGATTAGCAATCGTGTGGATGATGCCCGCTTTAGGAGTGGAGATACGGCAGAAATCGAAAAGTCATGGGAGGAAAGTCCTCAAGCGAGAAAATCTCTAATGGAGGTAAATGTTATCCTAAACGAATGTTATGTTGAACACTGAATCCATTAAGAAGCGGTATGTCGTTTAGCTTGACATGTTGGTGCTTACATTGGTAGCTGCTGCTTTTCCATGGGAAATTTCAGAAAGTCAAATTTCTTTGTGCATTTCGTGATCATTTTAGCTTTAAACAAGTTTAATTTGAAAGGATATTGTACTAGGATTATGCAGGATTGACTTGCTAGACAAAAGTCTCTTCTTTAAACCTCTAAATTTCTGAACTCCTAAAGTATTCTAGTGGTCGAGAGCTCGTCGTCAGATATCGAAAAAGCCCAGCTTCGTCGTGAAAGGACTAACTTGCCGTTTCATCACTGACATTTATTTTAAACTACACTGCAATGCCTATGTTATGTACACAGTTTACGATAATTCTGTGTTGTGTTATGAACACATGTCGGAGCGTCCATCTCATTTTAGCAATGTGTACCGTACGAAGAATTTGTCGAAACACTAAAATGTTGCATTTTACTTTGTGTGGCGGTAAATTCTGGTGTTTGTGAGCGACTCTGAAATCTCTGAATGTGTTCCTATTTAAAACCTTTCTATTCAAACGCCGTAAACTGGTATCATACGCATTCTGGGGTTCCAATAGGTAAAGCGGTCCGCGCATTGTTCTCGACAACGAATGTGTTTTGACGCAGTGCTTCTTCTCCGATTCAAAAACGACATACATCATGAATGCTCATCACATCAATATCCATAGTAACAAATTAAAAATATTTCACTATTTTATTTTCTGCCTTCTACAATTCTCACGACATGGTACTAAGCGAAATATAACCACAACGTTGCTGAGATTTTTGCAAAACTCTGCAAATGATTAAAAATATTTTATTGAAAAAAGAATGGGCTTAATAGAGTATTCATTGAAATCCAATCAAGCGCTGGAAAAAATATTCTGACGATCGAGATCCCGACAGCTTTCCCTATCACAGCAGCGCATATGCTGCATAGGTCGAAATCCAGATCCAGACACCTGGGCACCTTTTAGAAGAAAATAACATGGAACAAATATCAACATTTGGTGTTGCAGGTGGATGCGAAAACAATCTGTGGCATGTGTAGCCTGGTGGTTAGACGCTCCCTACAATACAAATGGATTCTATGCTACTACAGGCTCTCCGTTCCTTCAATCCGTCTGGGGTGGCCATATTGATAACAGACCTGTTTGAGGGAATAGCAGCATTGACTGGAGACATCGATAGTCCACCGTTAGTCATTGTAAAGACCAGATATGCATTCAATCACCTCCAACGATACTTAATAAAGTCGAATGCATGGCGCATCTCTCACAGATTGATCAACGCTGACAGCTTTATCCTTTATGAAGATTACTCTTTATAGGATGATAGCTCTGACGATAACGAATTTATTTGCCCGCCAGCGCCTCCCCCATCTCTAAACGGATCGGATGATGACAACACAGATTCGGGGAAGGAAATTGGACCTCATCCGCTCTCTGTTGAATATGGCCAATGCGCTGCACCGGAAGATTTACGTATGAGATTGCTGATGGAGATTGAAAAAGCAAAGGTTCAATACTAGTTTCGTTTTTTAGTTGGATTTTGCTAATATTGCTGATCTCTTGCAGAACAGGCCAAAACATGACCAGTGGATTCCTAAAGTGCCGAGGACAGTGGCTAGCAGTGGAACGGAATCGCGTAATTTTAGGTGCGGACATGCCATTGTGGCAGAAGTCCGTAAATCCTGGGAGGAAAGTCCTCAAACGAAGAAATGTTATGCAGAGGTACGTGGAATCGTAAACGCATTAATCCTCATGCGATGTTTTGAGATTTGGTACATCTCTGTTCCTTAAGTTGACGCGTATTGAAGCCGCGTTCCAGGTGTTTACACTTGGTTTTATAAATTTCATACTACTCGTTTCGCTACCTTCCACTGCTTTTATTAGTATCCAGTAGTTCTATAGAAAAAAAGTTTTTCATTGTTTTGACATATTCGAATTTCAAGGAGAGTATTGGTGCGGCTAAGTCTACTGTTAGCAGCACACGTGATGACGAGCAGCATGAAATCTTGGAGAAATTCAATGTAAGGAAGTTAGATTCTGATATTATGTGTGACAAATATAACTTCAATGATGCTGAGATATTTGCAAAACTCCGGACCGCAGGTGTATGCGGTAGGGAACGAAAGCGCTATGGTCCTTACCGGGGAGTAGCGCACTTCACCAGCACACCATCCGGGTCCTTCGTTTTGCCTGTCTCTCAGCTAGTTCTATCGATCTTTTTGCCATCAGCAATCCACCCGTCAACGGGATTGATCTGGGAGGCCAAAATCGGCAACGAACCCAGTTAAGTGGCAAAAGATCGATAGAACTAGCTGAGAGACAGGCAGAACGAAGGACCCGGATGGTGTGGTGGTGAAGTGCGCTACTCCTCGGTAAGGACAATAGCGCGTTCGTTCCCCACCGCATACCCCTGCGGTCCGGAGTTTTGCAAATATCTCAGCATAATTGAAGTTATATCTCACAATGTATACCCTGCCGTTAAAAAGAGTAGGCAGTAAATAATACGTTTAATTGTGATTATGTGTGACAGAATTTTACGCTTTGCTTGGAAACCTTGATATCATATTCTGTCATAGGTTGGACGTCAGCGATCCACGGTAGATGCTCACCAGAAAGCTAACAGAGCGAAAGTTAAGGTGTAAATATTGTTTAAACACGTTTGAAAACTGTGTTGCCATTTCAGTAGCTTTCTTAGTAGCTATCATTAGTTGAGAAGCACATTTTGAAAAGTGAAATGGAACTGTTCGGCTAACCTCATCGAATATTAAGACTTCTGGTGATTCGAAGAAGAGAGTCACATTTGAACGCGACAAGGATATCGGTAGAAGCGAACAGAAAAAGGTGTCACCTAATGAGATGGAAAGCCATTGTGACAATCTCGACTCTAGTTCTACTCTTGTATCGGCACGTTTTCTCTGAGAAAATGGGAACTAAAGCCTTTTATGATTGAATACAAATTTCACGTGACGTTTTCTGGTTTATTGAAGGTCCTTAGGGAACATCATTGTTTT
>UYYA01001340.1:0-15871 GCA_900624975.1 Angiostrongylus costaricensis
CGGAGAAGATTTTGAAGTAAGGGTTACGATCCTCGCGCAAGAATCGAGAACACAAGCGCGCAAAACTCTAGAGGCATTCTGGATAAATTCCAAGAATCCGAAAATGAACCGCAGGGAGAAATGCCTTGTTGTCACGCGTGATATTGGACAGTATATAAACCTGTTATTCTAATGGGAGAGGCACATTACGCTTCCATGTGAATTCTGTGCGGTCGGTCTTCACGCGAAATACTCAGTGGAAGACTCATAGAAAGCGGTGAGTGTGCACAGCTATGCTAAATGTGATTGAAATCCTGGTCTAGCGTTTTCTCTTTTTGGTTATGGAGGTGTTTGGCCGAGTGGATTTCTGTCAACTTAACCCTTCCAGGCTCTGAGAAAGGCGAAATCCACCGAAACGTCAGCTTGTGCGTAAATAAAGAAATAAAATAGCACCTCGTGTTTGCTGAACAGAAGTAGAAAGATATATTCAATCAATGCCGAGGTTAATAGAAAGTCGGACTTGGGAGTTATTGGATAAATAGATTAGATAGATAGATTAGATTAGATAGATTAGATAAATTAAAAAGATTAGATAGATTAAATAGATAGATTAGATTAGATAGATAGGTAGATTAGATTAGATAGATAGATTAGAATAGATAGATAGACAGATTAGTTTAGATAGATTAGTTAGATTAAACGGATTAGATAGATTAGGTAGATTAGATAGATTAGATAGATTAGATAGATAGATAAATAGATAGATAGAATGTGAAGGAAAGAATGGGAAAGAGATAGTGAAGAAGAACGAAATAAAGAAGGAAAGAAGAAGAAGGAAAATAAAGATGAAGGATTGAAAGAAAAAGCAGAGAAAGAAGGAGAAGGAGGCAAAAAGGAGAAGGAAAGAAAGATGGTAAATGAATGAAAAAAAGAGAATAAATAAAGAAAGAAAGAACGAAAAATTTTCATTGAATGTTATTCAATTTCGTCCGTTAGTATGGGCGTACGGCAAACAGTTTTCCTATTTAATCTAAGTCTCCCAACTGTTTACCGCCTCATCGTGGCTAGGAAGTGTTCCTAGGTGTCGGGTTGTGGTGAACAGCGGGAGATTCATCTTCCCAGCAGAGTCTCGCAAGTTGAGAAAATGTCCGGCCTCTCCATCAGGGAGCCTAGCTAAGAGTAGACCAATACCAGGATCCGCCATCATTCTGGTATCAAACTAGTAGCGTGATGGCAAATCTCGCTCTTATCCACAAAGGCGATGTTTACTTGTGAGGTGACCACATGGGGTAGACTTTGGCCAGGCTGACCTTGGAACTCCAGGGAACCACAATGGCCAGACCAGCAAATCTCCGAAAAATGGAGATTGTGCTGGGGCCTACACAACCAGTAAGGGCGTGCCATTCAAGTGTCAAGTAAGTATTAAGCAACATATGTTATACCTTTTTATTTTCTGCCTATTATAATTTCGCGGCAGGGTACTAAGCGACATACAACCACAACGTTGCTGAGATATTTGCAAAACTCTGGACCGCAGGTGTTTATATTTTATAGAAATTATAATAGGCAGAAAATAAAAAGGTATAACATTGTGATTTCAACTACAGCCGCAGCTTAACTGGGTTCTATGCCGATGTGGGCACCCCAGATCAATCCCGCTGACGGGTGATTGCTGCGGCAAAGATCGATAGAAATAGCTGAGAGACAGGCGAAACGAATAACTCGCATGGTGTGGTGGTGAACGCGTTACTCCCCGGAAAGAACAATAGCGCGTTCGTTCCCCACCATAAACACCTGCGGTCCAGAGTTTTGCAAATATCTCAGCAACGTTGTGGTTGTATTAAGCAACATAATTTACGATCAACCGTTGTAACGTTCAAGGGCAAAAAAACATAGTAAACAAAGCAATCAACAACAACACGATTATCACTTTTAAATTGTTGAAAAACAAACCGAGATTCACCAGTGAAATCAAACCGAGTGTTACGAATGTGGTCCTGTGCACCGGCAAATTCATAGGAGTCGCTGCTCTCATGGCCTTCGCCGATGTACGCCTAAATGGAAATATCGGTACTCCTAGTAAAAGAACATAAAACGGACAACGAAAACCCTTAATTGACAAAAAATTGAAAAGAGAACAGAATAATAACCACAATATAACGAACCAATAAGCACACAGAAAATAAAGTAATCACACAGATGATGACAACGATGTCGATTCGCGATTCGCGAGTTCAGCGATGTTGACATTGTTACAAGGTCCGAGAACATAGATTTTCTTGGAAATTTGGGACGAATGCGGTGAAATCGCACTGAAATCGGACCACTCGTCAAATGTAACCACAATGATACTGATATGTTGGCAAAAAAACGTTGTTTTCATGACGTGGAAATCAGTCCTTGCGGCGGAACAAAAGAAAAACAATAAGTGTTACACAGACAGCGTTACTTACTTACTTGATACTTGAACGCCCTGTCATCACTAGTTGTGCGGACTCCAACATCATTACCACTTTCTGGAGATTTGCTTCTTAAACCATTGTGGTTCTCTGGAATCCCGAAGACAGCCTGGCAAAAGTTTGCGTCAGGTCGTCAACACGACAGGCAGCCGCAGCCCAATCTCTAACGAGGAATTTATAGTATGTTTACATAAACCGTTCCTCAAATTTGTGTAAGTAGAAAAAAAACATTGGATGCACTGCATAGGCGTGGCAGAGTGCACGAAGTGCAGTAGCTAGAGATGCCTTTCGGTACAAACATGGTATTGGTTGGATACGAACTCACGTCAATCAAGTGTCTCTTTCCTAAACGGTCGGCAAACATACTAGATTTGCCCGAGAAGGACCCATCCAATCCACAGGGAGTGCTGCCCGCCTGTGGTAACGATTCGCAATGCTTTAGGAAACCTATCCCAGCATTTTAGTGAGGAACTACTCCGTCAGGATTCAAAGACATCTACAAAGAAGATGAACCCACACGTAAAGTTGGATACTTTCGTGGATGGAAGATGTGTGAGAACGAAAACCAACCGAAAGAAAGATGAACTGGGATCCACACAATATGCGAAGACAAGACCTACATATATACGTATATATACATTTATATATATATATATATATCTATATACGCCGTTGGCATGAATCTCTGGAGGATGCGCCACGTTTTCGACTTCATAAAGCCCCGCTAGAGTTGACTGAATGCATATCTTGCGGTAGGTACCGATGTGTTGAGCCAATGCTGCTATCTTCCCGGACAAGTCTGGCATTAATTTGGCGACCTCAAAAGGATGGAAAGCTTGATGAGCTTGGTGACCGGCATCGAACCGGCATGTGTGTTGCAGAGCGCCTGTAACCACTTCCTCATCAGCACCGTAGTTTAATGAACTTTTCGAAATGAATCTCGGCTTTCCGTGTATATAAATCCATCGAAAATATAGACGAACAGTTCGTATGGAGTTAACTAATATGAAGATTCATTCATGCGTTAAAAAAAAAACACGTCACAGACTAAAGGAAAAATGTTACATTCGAATACGATAGAATAACGGTTTGGTCATACTGCAGGTGAAAATGATGATAATCTATAATAGATTAAAGAAAAATAAATATTACCATAACGAACACTAAAAGATTAGAAACAGCAGGCAAGTTGAATTAATGGTGGAGAGAAGAGAACGCAAACTGAAACATAGTCAGTACAGAACACATGGGCGGAAGAACTGTGGTTTTAATACCGAAGGAAACTACGTTATAAAAAAGAACAGCAACTTTTATAAGTATTACTAATTATTTCCTCCAATGATGTCTTGACGAACGAACTCTTCCACTGCACCCAGCATAGGAGCCACCACTACCGCACGAAAGAAAAGAGCCTCGAACGACTGGTTCTTATCGATTACCACATCCGCCATGAATGCTCCTATAGATAACATTGTAACTACCTGAAACATGATCCATTAGACTATTGACATCCAATAACACAAAATGCCTCCGTAATTAACTTCAATTGCGACTACGGCAAGAGGTCTGGTGCTGGTTAACCGCCCACTAGGCGCATTGTTAACCTCCTCATTATATTTGCCATGTCACTTGACCCAAATAATTCCACGTATCTACAACGTCGTAACGCTTTAAACAGCTGTGAACATAATTTGTTAAACAAAAGTTTACAATATTAATATTATTAAAGGATGCCTTTTTCCCTTCATGGCCTTATTTCTCGAAAAGGTTTGTGAGTTTCAGTTGCCCTAGCAAACGCCATCACGGCATCTCCAAATGGTCATCATTCATCATTGGACGCTAACTAGAACACAGCGAATGTGTCACTGTGAAACAACTGAGTACAGCAAATAGAAAGGCAATTTCAAAATGTATGGCCTTTGCAAAAAACTTACTGTAAATTGTTGTAGTGCTTAACCTCCCAACGGCTTATAGCCTCATAGTGGCTGGGAGGTACTCCTGGGTATCGGGCTGAGATTTACAGCGGATTCATATCCCAGTAAGGTCTCCCAAGCTGAGGAGTCCGGCGTTTTTATCCGGAAGCCCAACTAAGAGTAAACCAATGCCAGGATCCACCACCATCATGGTATCAAACTAACAGCATACTGGCAAATCTCCCTCTGGTCCACAGGGACGGCAACTGCCTATGGTGGTGATGAGCCGGGGCAGCCCTTAGCAAAGCCGACCTCGGAACTGCAGGGGAACACAAATGCTAAACCAGGAAAACTCAGAAAAATGAAGATTATGCTGGAGCCTGAAAACCAGTGAGGACGCTCTGTCCAAGTATTCAAGTAAGCATCCAAGCACAGTGCTTAACCAAGCTTTGGACGAAAGAAATGTAGCGTTATAAGAGGTTCAATATAGATTTATAAAAGGACACATACGTTTTCGCAAATTACTACAGCAGCGATAAAATAGCGAATTCAAACCAACACTGATCTCGATGCAATGAAGTGGCACAAAAAACTGCTCGTTCATGTAATCATCAGCATCGAAAGGAAGATCACGTATGGAAACCCGAACGACAAAAGCTATGTGTGCAAGTAGAACAAATAGCACATAATTTCTAGGCAATAAGGCATTAGCATCAACCACTTACCTACACGCTCCCTCATTTTAAAAACTGATCTTCAAAATGAAGATTATCCTGGGGCCTGCAAACCCCAACGAAATAGTATAATCGAAACTGCTGGAAATTATTTCACTCAATTCTATTATGGAAAGATAAGGAATAAATTGACCAGCGTTGACCAATCCTTGGAAGACGTGTCACGCATTCCACTTCACCAAATATCGCCAGAGGTGTGTGAATGCATAGCCGGCCTACACAATGACTCATGATGGCCTGCTGCGCAGACAAGTTTTCCACCGATTTACAGATCAGCGAGAGCTTAATGAATTGTGGGTGTAAGACTAGGCCAACAACCGTGGCTGGATGGTAGTTCACCTCTAATCACTGCGCTACGTTCTCCTTCAATCTTTAAAAACCAACTACAAATAGTCATAAACAAAGCTCACCTGTTAAGAGAACTAGAGCCTCCAGATGACGAGAATAATTTTTCCACATCTATTCCGAACATTTGAACTCATATCACGATGAAAACACGGCAGCATAAATGCCTAACGTTCGTTGGTCTAAAAACCTCATCAATAAACATTTCATAGAGATGACATCACCACAATTTCTTAGGAATCCAGAGTAAATGAAACTACAACGATTTTACAACATCCCGTCTAATTATCCCAAGTCTACGTATCCTTTCTTAATAAACATGTTTGCAAGGTTACGTAAAATAATTCGATTTATTAGCTTCACTTTTTGCTCTGGGGCACGTGTAGGCAGTGGTCGGAGGCGTCTTGCAACACACACGTGTAGTCGATCTCTGCGTCCATGGCCCACCAAGCCTTCTAACCCTGTGGGGTTAGCACATTGGTGTCATACTTGTCTGGGAGGGTATCAACCCTGGCTCGATATACCGGTAGGTTAGCATGAGTCATTGTAAGGGATAGATATGCATTCAATCACCTCCAGACGATGCTTAATGAAGTCAAATGCATGGTGCATCCCTCAGGGATTGATCAAAGCCAAAAGCTTTACCCTTTATCCTTTTTACTATTTTGCTCCATTTTTGGAGTTCAGACAAAAAAGTAGATCCTGTAAGGCGTGACCGACTTAATTGTAGTGGCTTCGTTGGAAATAAGTACTCCTAGCGTGCAACTTTTTGACTTATTCGTTCTTCTTTGTTTCGTATATGATGACAATTATGTCATCGAATCAAACGATATAAAATCTACAAAGTACCAAAATTTCAACACAACTGTGATTTACTCGTTGTTTTCTTGACAACCACACACGAGGTCGTGGTTATCTCTCTTCATTCGCAAAAACCGACGTTGATCAGGATTCCGCCTTCTTCAGAGCCTCAACGGTCAAGTTGACTGCAATGCAATCGGCCAAACATCTCCATGACACGAATAGAAAAACTATGAAGCCTATGTTTCAGTTGCACTCAATACAAAATGGCTTCTTTGCACACTCACCGCTTTCTATCTGTTTTCCACCAAGTATTTCACGTGGACGTTAACCACACAGTGCTCCTATGGATTGGTAATGTGCTTCTCTGCACCATTAAAAAATCAGCCCGAGGTATTGCGCGCGATTATCGCGATAATGAGGTATTTCACCTTGCGTTCCTAGAAATTATTCAGAATGCCTCGAAAGCTTTATGCTCTGAACTGTGACAATGTTAACTTCAAGTTCAAACCTCCGTTTGCATTTGCTTTCTGTCCAAGTTTCCCAAGCCAGTGCTGCTTTATAGGAACACACAATGTTACTACCCGTTCGGCCAATGTATTCGTCCCGTACGTTTTGAAAGATATTAGGCCTGCTGTACCCGAACTCACGCAATCACAGCTTCTACAAATTGAAAAAATCATATAACTTTGCGTCGTGGTTAGACGGTCATACAAGCGGTGACGAACTAAAAGGCGTCTGAGAGTGCTCGGTGGCATTTCAATAACTGCTACTGAATTCTCTACATCGGCCCATTTTGAGCAACGTTCCATAATTGCACTGATTTCTTTGGAAATGGAGAGAAATTTGTCAACATTCTTGCACAAAATCTTACACGGTCGGAAATTTCTGGCTATTAGCAGGCAGACGACACAATTCATTTGCAACACGTGGCTCTCTTAGGTCAGTTAGCAAAAATTTTGTATCAAAACTGGAATGGAATGAACTCATAGAAATTGTTTCGGTAGCGCAAAAAGATCTAATAAAGTTTGTTTTGCATCGATTGGTTTAATCCAGCAAACGAAATTAGTTTAATGAATTTTCAAAATTGTGTTTTCCAGCTGAGAATAAACTTCATTAGTCGAAATAAATATCAGAAGATTCTACGCACTTCTGCCAGAGCAGAAAAAAATCTATTGCTTCCCGTTACCTGGAGCTCCGGAATTGTGATAGCGATAAAGTCGTTAAATATACTTCTGGACTTATTCTGTTTCTGCAAAATTTCTAATACCAGGAAATGCTGAGACACTAGAAAAAGTGGTCGTTATAGACGAGAGGCTTGCCGAGTATAGTGCATAAAGCAGAGTTTATCGCGCCATCCCTAACACGAGCCTGTTATAAACGTGCATTGTTCGGATAACTCTCTGACATCCTCTTCTTATTCAGAGCAGGATTGATTCTAATCGATTGCCCGGCGTCTTTTGGCGCCTCGATGTGGGTCTCCCTTGTTGCCTTGACAAGAATCGAACGAAGCAGAGCACTTCTCGGATGAACAAAGTGTCCCAATCGTCGGTGCCTTTTCACGGCAGGGCGATTTCTCACTTGCTGCCATTCAATGTGATCTGCTGATGTGATTTTTTTTTGAGCTAGTGCAACCTGTTGAGGTAAGTGTTATATAATAGCGGGCACACAGCGTCGCATTACTTCTAAAAACCTACTTCCATTTAGCCTCGCCACAAGTTATCAACGTTTTCTTAAATTATTAAGTTAAAACAAATTTGGACTATTAATCGTTTCACAACAATGCACATTTTCGGTGGTTAGGAAAATCAGACCCTATGTGATTTGAGCGTTCACCTATTTCGACATCAAGTGGAGAAATCAGCGTACCCCAAAGAAGGCGATGTTCATATGAAACGAGTTTGCGTTTAATACCACTTCTTTTTAATACGATACGAAATTTCGTAATTATTCAGACTACACATACTTCATAGGGGTATGATAAGCCTCATGGTCCGGAAATCTGTCTTATTTACATGACTCTACCTCATATATTCTCACCTCGCATCTCATCAATACTTTCTTTCGGTCCGTCTATTGTCATCAGTAAGACTTTTCTTATTTGCATTTAGATTTGGGAGCTATTTAAGACTTTGGCTTTCTTGTGACAGTCAAGAAATTCTGTTTGAGCTGGCTCTTTCTAGAATCTTGGTGTAGCTCCCTAGATTAGGTCCAATAGGTCCCTAGATTCTCATCGTAAACGTTACATCCGGCCTCTGTGTGCCGGTGCGAACTCTTCGGTTGCAAGCCTAGGCACTCATTTGCATAATCCGAAAAGTGCCAGACTCGACTGCGCTAGGGCAGAGACCAATGTAGTCCAGGCTTTATTGCATAGCATTTCGAACAACTGCTCTTCCGCGTTATTAGTAGGAAAATGTGGACAGTGTTTTCGAAAGCACTATCAAATAAGTGATGTTTTAACTGCGATGCTTTATACGTTTAAAAAATTGAATGCAAGAACTTTGTCCAATATCATCGACGTTTAAAGGCTTATTTCTTACTGCACACTTAATTCGTACAGGCGCGTTAAAAGACAACCATTAGGCCGCTGATTTTCAAGTATTAGTACCTGCTTGAATCGCTGAACACCATGGAAATTACAGAAGATAAGTCTCTAAAAGTGCTCCGCCACAACATCTACCGCATCTTTTCCTACTAAAACACTAATTTGTTAAGTATCATCGCTGAACCGAATGGTTTCATGGTCTACTCATTTTGTCAAGTTGACAAAGACGAGATATACTACAGTGAATCTCTGCCTTGGCGAAGAGTGTCTCGTGTATAGCCGCCGTCGTTGCCATTCCAACAATACCGGTAGTTTTTAACCAAATACACGTCTTGCTCTATTACCCTCAACACCGCGACGCTCATCGACAAACTGATACTTTATTTCCTTCATTGTCAACGGGCAGTGGATTCGAACTACCGCCTCTCGGAAAAAGGCTAAGATGCCGAAGAGATCACTAGTATCACCTTTATCACCTGTTATCGAAGACCAATCTTTCCACAGGCTTTATTAAAGTTGGCAATCATTCGTTCCGCTTAGTTAATGTTTGGTGTTATAAGAGCGATGTCATCAGCAAAGCAAAGGTGCTGTATTTGCCGACCATCGATTTTCACTCCCATGTTATCCCACTCCAATGTTTGCATAGCATTCTCGGGGGTGGCAGTAAATACTTTGACGAGAAGGTATCACCTTTTCTGCCCCCTCTTTGGACGTCGATGTTAATATCGCTGTGGAATGGTGATATCTTCGTTGTGAAATTTTTGCATAGCCCATAAAGGATGTTTATATACCGAGCAGGGACTTCCTGATTATCAAGGGCTTCCATGATTGAGTCAAAGGCCTTCTTTAAATCGATGAAAGCGCGACAGAGCGGTCCTTTGTACTCTCCCCATACTTCGATGAGTCTTGTTATCATGTGGACGCGGTCCATCGTACTAAATTTTTTCCGAAACCCTGATTTCTCATATGGCTGCCCTTCGTCCAGTGTTCTGCCAATCCTGTTTGGGATGACTCGAGTGAAAACTTTGTACGAGAACAGACACAAACACAATGGGCATTAGTTGCCAATATCGTGAAAATCACCCTTGAATAATAGCACGGTCTTGTTGGTCTTCTACTGAGTAGGAACGTTGAATTGGGACAGGTAACGTGTGTAAGGCCGGTTCAGTGTGTTTACGAAGACTGATGGAAGGTTCTTCAGGTGTTCTGGTTTTAACCTGTCCGGACCTAGCGGTGTTCGATTTTTCATCGACAAAACAGCACATCAGTTTTCGGAAAATAAAACTAGTGGTACGACATACCTGTGCTACTTTATTACATATGAGTGCGGGGGTATTGCGTATTGAAAAAATAAGCGTAGTAAGCATGAATGATTTCTTCCACTACCCTTCTAAAGGCTGAAACTGCTCCGTCTGGGCGTCCAAGTGCAATCATAATAGATTTGTATTTGGCCTTCCTTCGGTGGGCTTTGCCAATTTTTTTTTCCAGCATCTGCATCTTCTACCATAACTGCTACTCTTCTCTCTTAAAGATCTTCTTTAATCGCCTGACTTGTTTTCCAGAGTTGGTCGTTAGCCCGCGGTTGACTGCAGCTCGCGATTCCACGCTGGCTTATCATCTCGAGTGTTTCCGGAGATAGACGTCTCCTGGTGACTTTCGAACTCTCAGCTTTCATAGCGCTAACGTAAAAATGTTGAATGACCAGATCGTATTCTTCGTCGATGTTATCGACAACGGCATCTTCCCAACAGCCGTGTAATGAATTGATAAGTCCCAGTTTATGGTGGTTCTGGGACTTCGACTTTTGAATTTAACGGCTTTTTTATCTTTTCATGAAAGATAGAATCTTTCTTTTCGTGAGAAATAAAATCTTGCACGAAGGAGACGGTGGTCTGATCCCGTGTAGAATTTTGGGGCAGCAGCCACATCGGTAAGGCAAAACCTTCGATTTACAATGTTGTGGTCTATTACGCTATTGTACTTTCTTTTAGGAGACCCACATCCAGCGACGTTGGTAAGGTTTCTGGAATTGCGAGTTACCATGGATGGTTTTGGTCGCCATGGCAAACTCAGACAGCCGCTCATCCTGTTCGCTGAGTTCTAATCCGTGGTTCCAATTTTGCGTTCTTCAGTTGTTCTCGGTCCAACCTTGGTGTTAAAATCTCCAATGACTCTTATTACTCTTATTCTTTCTTTGATAAGCTTACAAGGTTGCTAAAAAGTTTTGCTCGGCTAGCGTTTCGAAGTCTTCGTCTTGACCAGAGCCGGCTATCCGAGTTGATATATCTGAGCATTATGTATCTCCCTAATGCTTTACTGCTTCATCGCGGAAATTTCTGTATTCCGTCCTTAGGTGTCGATTGCGATTTACAATGAAAACAATCATTTCCTGGAAGAACCACCTAAGCTAAAGTTCTAGATTTCTATAAGATATAGTTAGCTTATGCCGCAAAAGAACACTATGTAAGTGCACGCGGTAAAACAAGTAGTGTTACACTAGAAATGTAAAGCTCCGTGTCTGTTGAACGAGCGAAACCAAGTAGAAAGCTCTGGCGTCGAGTTGAGGATCTCCTGGAACTCCGTTTGAGATACTTGTTGATTAATGGAACCTCACCTTAATTAACGGAACCTCTATCGCCTGTCGCCTATTAATCCTTGAATGTAGAGCGGGGGCCAGTAAATATTCCATTGCTCACTACCGTATGCAAGGATGGCCCAGTTCTGGTCGCATTGGAGACTCGTTGAGCGTCAAATCTTTTTTTATGTCCCATAAAGAACTCAGGCAATGGGGTCGGTGATCCTTCTGCGGTATGTTAGACATCGCTACTAATAGAATGAGATGTGATAAACCGAAAGATAATGAATAAAGCGTCCAATCTTGATTAACCGCTCAGGGATGTTCTGTGCACTCGACGCCGCTTAACATCGCAGAGGTGATTGCAGCATATTCAGTTTGTGCAACCACTTTCGAGTGTTTAACAATGTATCAGCTCATCATTTTTGTCCTTGCAAACAAGTCTTCTACCACTTTGCCGACTCGGAGAGATGAAGGCTTTGGTTCAGTGGCGGTGAGGAATTGAATGAACGATCATGTGCGCATTGCAGGGCACCTCTGCAACATTTCCATTTCGACTCATGTGACATTGCTTACGCTAGTGGATAAATTAAGCATTTTTAGAATCACCCTCGATGCGCCAGTCGAATTCCAATTACAGCGCTTTGAATGAATGTGAATATTAGAACTTATTGCTTGATACTTTTCATATATTTCTACAATGTGGTATCTTTTCTCTCGCGAAAAACGCACTTATCAACTCTTTTCCGACACTAGGTATTGACTCCAATTCGAATTCGTCTAAAAATACTAATACGGCCTTTCTGCTTCAAACAGACATGTCTCAGCCAAGAGTGGATTTTACCAAGAGTGAGTCAAAGAACCCTCGAATTTATAGATTCTTGATAGCAAGATCGAGGCTTTTTGGCTGCGTGGAGCCCATTTTTGCCCTGGTTGTCGGTTCGATGCCGCACTCTATGATCACCAACTCCCACTTCCATCCGAGGCTGGCAAACGAATTAAAGACTTGTCTGCAAGGCCAGCAGCATTGGATCGACACAGCGGTATGCCACCGCAAGTCATTATCAAGGCCAGATATGTATTTAATCACCTCCAACGATGCTTATTGAAGTCATATGCATAGTGCATCTCTCAGAGACTGAGCAACGACGAACACTAGCGTTTTATCCGTTTACTAATTTCCTGCCTGCGATTTTCAAATTCCAGAATGTAGTGCTACTTATTCATGGACTAAAGTTTCAACACAGTCGTGGTTTTCGAACGAACGAATAAGATTGGATGCTAAGACATCCGTGAATTTTTTATTGATTTTCCGGAAAGAAAAAACATCCAGGCGATGAAAACTGAGCACAGTGAAAAGCCTGCGTATATTTTTGTTACAACTCCTTGTAAGTATCAAGCGAATTTGGATGCCACAGAACTCTAGAATGCTCAAAACGTTCTCCTACGCTAGAACCTCACCATGGTCAGCGGCGCTACTGGTAATAAGTGGTAGTAAACGTCCGAGAAAATACTTTGCTGAAACACGACATACCTGTGCTGTGCTGAAACTGCTGACGTAAAATGTCTCTACATCAGCACTCTTTGTTTAGGAACCGAAAATCCACATGGTCCATCAACAACAAATGTAACATAGTGACACCGGAACAGTTTAACAACCAATTAGTTTAAAGCATTCACTTAGATGTGAACTGAAATCCTCCTGGATGATGGAATAAGACACAAATTTAACGAACAAAAATCTCCAAAATTTGTGAGTCACCCATTTTCTACGTGATACAACACCCTACACTGCGCGGATCTCGGTATCTTCTTCAACATTGTGGCGATTTGAGCTCGTCATCTATGAAGGTCCTCAGATTAGTTTGCGGGATCGGCTGCCAGACAGTACCCTGTGATCCACACTCATGTTGTTGGATGCTGGTCGGGCCGATTTTCCCGAATCCTAGAGAATCCTGCTACACTGTTTTCAGGTTTTCACCACAAACGATCATTAGGGTGAAAAACAGAGGGTACCTCTCACAGAGAAATCTGACACCAAATTTTCTACTCCACATCGATGACAAGTTTAGTTGGCAAGCGCTGCAGGTGTGCACGCCATTTAGGGCAATCGCGTGGTCCCGATAAAAGCCATTGTACTTACTTAAATAGGAAGGACGTCTTTGCAAATTCTTACCTCACTAAGCCGATTTCGCAACAGTACGAGATAGGGAAAAACGTGTACAATTGTTGACAGCTTTACACCATCATGTCCCATACAAAAGCTCGATTTTTTATGCAAGTCACCTGTAATTCACAATAAAAGAAAAAGCCGTAATACAGCAGCGCAAAGAATGCAAATAAATTGTGGTAAATAAATTTATGTGATCTTATAAACTGATCCTCTTAAGCTGACGCGAGGCTGATACAGATCTTCGTTGTCGTTGTCGTTGTTTTTGATGTTATTGATCGATGGCTGACGTTTCGACGACTTCGCCTTCATCAGAGCCTGGACGTATTTAATATTAGAATGTTTTTATTAATCGGTGGAAAAGAAAGGTTAAAGTGTTAATGAAGATCAACCTTTCAAATAGACGCCATATTGAACAGAAAGACCACTCACCGTGATGTTACGTGCGGGACTGGCCCACACGTAGTTCACGCGAGCAAGACACGCCCCGGGGTCAAAATATCATTTTGAAATAGGGCGCCAGGTCACGAGTGATGGTGAGGCATTCGTCCTTCCGGTACATCTTTCGATTTTTGAAATTTATCCAAAACGCCTCAAGAGTTTTGCGCGTTGATGTTTTTGATTCCTGCGCTAGGGTCCGCACATTCACTTTAAAATCACCGCCGTTGTGCTTTTGTGCCCTATGCGTACCTAGAGGGGTGTTTAAACGGATTTTAGCTTTCCCATCTAGATGTTCTTTTATGCGGACACAAAGTGGTCTACCCGTTTCCCCGATATATTCCTCGCCGCATGCATTACATGAGATCAGGTATATTATACCTAAACTCATGCAATCCCCGTCTCTCCCGTTAGAACAGATCATACAGTTTTCTGAGCTGCACAAACGATCATAGAGACGGTTTCGAACTAACTGGCGGCGTAGGGTATTGAGTGGGATGTCATCTAGATGTTCTTTTATGCGGACACAAAGTGGTCTACCCGTTTCCCCGATACAATCCTCGTCGCATGCATTACATGAGATCAAGTATATTATACCTAAACTCATGCAATCCCCGTCTCTCCCGTTAGGACAGATCATACAGTTTTCTGAGCTGCACAAACGATCATAGAGACGGTTTCGAACTAACTGGCGGCGTAGGGTATTGAGTGGGATGTTAAAATCGCTACATAATTTTCAAGACCACTTTTTTTTAAAGCACTTTTTAATGGCGTGACTTACCTCATTTGATATGAAGAGCAGCTTAAAGGAGATCCTGCTTTCGTCTGAAATGTTATTTTGGGAAACTACCTAATGTTTTCCTCTAACCCAGGTGGCTTCTACTTCGTAGCCATTGGAAATGGCAATTTTTCGTGTCAGGTTTCGCGATTCCTTCCTTTCCTCTTCTCCTGTACACCCATCTTTAGCCGTACGATACATATTTTTGATAAGTGCTTTTTTCATGTGTGAAGGATGAGAGGAGAGGCAGTGAACTAGAGTGTTTTTACTACTTGGCTTGCGATACCATTTTGTTAAATAGCCACTTACTGAGAGCTTTATTTGGATGTTTAAGAATGGAAGCCAGTTCTCGGTAGGTTTTTTTCGTGCAAATTTTATATACTCCGACTGTCGGTTTAATAATTCAAAGCACTCATCCATCTGTTCTTGTGTGGAACAGACGATGAAGCAGTCGTCTATGTATCGACAGCAGAGTAAGGGTCGGTGATCGAGAACTGGAGCTTTCACCTTAGACATGAAAGCGATGGTAAGGCTTGGTGCTAAACGCTGCCCCAACGCCAACCCTCTAATTTGTGCAAAATATTTTCCAGACCACCTAAGAATTGAACAACTAAGAGACTATTTTAAGAGGGTCATTAGTTGCGCAATCGACAAGCCGTGCATTTCTATTTTTTTTTTCATGCTCTTCAAGCAACTCGAGAATGGCTTGCATTGCGGAGTCGTTGGACACGTTGGTATAAAGTGAGGTAAAATCGAATGGCTCCATTACATGGGTGCTGTTTAGTTGCGCTCGCCGTAGGTGGTCTAGAAATATTTTGGTGTTAGGTAAATGGGTTGGAATGAATTTTAGCAGCTGGGTTAGGATAAGGTTTTGGAACCACGTTATTCTACCCGTTGGCCCGCCTATACAACTGATGATAGGTCTAACTTTATATGATGATGTATTCTTTGTTGATAAGCTTGCACGAGGTTGATAAATATATTTATTTTCGGCTAACGTTTCGACGTCTTCGTCTTCCTCAGAGCCGGTGATCGGAGTCGATGGTCCTTGCTTTATAGAGAACTTCTCTCTATAAAAGTTCTCTATCTATCTGAATAATAGTATTTGATGTCCAAAAATGGCCCTCTCGCACT
>UYYA01001341.1:0-15865 GCA_900624975.1 Angiostrongylus costaricensis
ATTCGGCACGTTGGTGTACAGTGCGGTAACGTCGAAAGACTCCATCACGTACGCGTTATTAGGAGACGCGTTACGTAGACCTTCTAGGAACATTTGGGTATTTGTGAAGTAAGCTGGAATGTGGTTAAGCAACTGGGTAAGTATCAGGCTTAAAAACCAGGTTATTCTATCCGTTGGACCGTCTACACAGCTGATGATCGGTCTACCCTTAAATGATGACGGATTGGTTGACGCATGACCATCAGGTGATACCAACTTATGTGTTTTAATGAGTAGGTATAGGACGGGACATGTTGGTCTATCGATTTTAAAGTGCGAAATAACCGATGATTTTAAACCCGCAGCCTTTGCCACGTTGACCCATTGGTTGTTTAGTTTTCGGTATTGACTTTTATATTCCTTTTCAGAGGATGGGCGATAGAGAGTAGCATCACTAAGATGTTCCTCTGTTATCTCAACATCCAGCTGCGAGGGATAACTACGAACTCTCCCCCCTTATCACTAACAGACAATCTTATTGTTTTCGAGTTTATTAATTCTCTAATTTTCCGCTTGCCACATTTTTGTGCGGCTGTAAGGTTAGAGATAAACTTTCTATCGCGGTAGTGATCAAGGGTCTTAAGAACGCCGTCCGAAAACGCGCGGAATTTTATGTCAACTCCATCGTTAGGGTCCTGCTGTCTAAAAAACGTTTTAGGGAAAGGAGATGGTGGTAGTGTCGTCTCTTCTTGATTTTTATCTCTATTTGATGTTTCTTGCTTGGCCTGATAGCGGAGTCGATCTTGAAGATCATAAAGGTTGCATGCTATACTACGCAGGGTCGTTTTAGAAATGGGCTGTGGTGGTGCAAAACTTGGGCCCAATTCTAATAGCGAGCGCGCATTCTCAGGTATTGTTATGCCCCCAATCACTGTGACCCTAGATTTTCTTGGTGCATTATCAACCCCATTTTGACTATTATCAGAAACGTAAGGAATTCGTTTGCGGTTGTTTCTTGAAGCTGAGACGTGTGAATTACCCAAAAGGTTTTCGAATTTCCGTTGTAAGGTTATTTTGGCATTAGATCTAATAAAATCTCATTGGAAGTCACGAAAAAGCGGTGGGTTTTTCGAGAAGTTGTTGATCGTGTAATTACCAAAGAGTCTTTCGTCTTTGTGTAAGTGTTATTGAAGCGTTTGGCCTAGTAGATTGTATATCAGTATACCCTTCCAGGCTCTGAAGAAGGCGATACTGCCGAAACGTCAGCTAGCGTTGTATTGTATTGTGTTTTTATGGAAGTAAATGTATGCTGTTTAAAAACCTCGCGATTGCTGAACAAGAAAACGACACATTCCCTAACAGTTTCAGCGGAAAGAGAATCTTCCAGTTTATCCATTCCAACTTTTCTGTTAGTCAAGGAGCAGTTAACGGTGGATCCTCTTGAACAAATGTTTTCACTTCATCGACGTCTACGATAGCCACGAAACAATCCAGGGCCATAAACTTTCTAATTTGACATCAACAGATTTAACCTGATTGATCAACAACAAATAACCCGTCTTTCAAAAAATAAAAAACTGCGAAAGGATCAAAATACCCGGCCTTAACGTTTCGATTAGCTACCACAGCTCTAAGTCCACTTCTCCATTTGCAGGAAAGAATATAAGAAAATGTAAAATAGATTCGTAATAACAAGACAATTAACAAGAAAGCATTTGAAGCTGGATGAAACAAATAAACTAATAAAAGCTCTCGGCGTTGATCAATCCCTGAGGGATGTGCCATGCATTCGACTTCATTAAGTATCGTTGGAGGTGATTGAATGCATATCTGGCCTTTATAATGATTCGCGGTGGCCTATCGATGTATCGAGCCAGTGCTGCTATTCTCCCAGACAAGTCTGGTACCAATTTGCTGACCCCGTACGGATGGAAGGCTCGGTGAGCCATGGGTGCGGAGATCGATTCCACGTGTGTGTCGCAGTGGCGCCTCCAACACTTAAACTAATAGTCGTTACAAAAAAATACAAGCTTTAGAACAATGTATATATAGAATAGTCATCGAAGAAAAACTAAATGAACAGAATAAAAACCTTTTGAACAATCACATCTATAAGAAGTCTCCACCAGTGGTTTATCATTGCATAATAGCAAAAAGCTCAGCAGAGGTTTCCTGTTGTTCATCTATCTGTTCTATGCATCTAAAAGGGTAGACACCAGAAACTGAACATCTGTGGAAATACGCCAATGTGAACATAATTCAAGAAAAGAACAAGTGAATTATCCCCTGCTTTTATGCAGAACTACGACATATCAACCTTATCAGCGATGCTGCCATAGAATTCTTTTCTAAAGGTATCCTTCCAAAGTTCTTCGACGAATACAAGCTAAGAACAAGTGTTTTGATCTTTTGAAATTAAGTTCCTTCTATTAAAACTATGAGTTCAAAGTTAGCTTAAGAATCCAAGAAAGCATTACCGATTTATTATCCCGAGGTTAAATGAAAACCGGTGTTCAATAAATAATTTTACAATCCGTACTAGCTGTTAATAAGACCAACTTTTTCCTTTTTCCTTGTGCAAACTCTGTGTAACTCTGCCACAAAAGTTTTTACATCACCCGTCTTCACGTCTAGAGTGCGGATCTCAGCACTTCTCACATTCGGTTTGTTCCCTCGCATCCGGGTTTGCTACTTGAGGATTTTCATTTCATCTTGGATGCCGTAGAGTGCTGGTTGACTCGATTCTCCCTGCAGTCCTGAAATAGCCGGATGGGGCGTTCCTAGTTGGATTGCAGAGATTTTTTCTGGACAAGTCCGGTACTAATTTCCCGACAGCACCATGCTCCTGATGACCGACGTCGGTACCACTGTGCTATATCCCTAATCACTAAATATTCCACTAATGTAGAAACAATCTTATCCTAACTAGACTCTATCTATTCGAGTTCACAAGTAAAACATGACATTAGGAGTGAAAACATTAGATTTATAACAGTAGAAACCATAATGAATGAGAATATCTGAAGGATTCTTACGCTTGAAATAGTTTCACATATATCAGCTAGGTTAAATTCTTAATCTCACCCGCTTAGACGGAACTGCTTTGACTTCATTTTATATCTTCATATTAAAACATACCACACAATGTGTGAAAAACTAAAACGGTTGCTTCAACTTTTATTTACTGCCTATTGTTTTTTCATGGCAGTGTATAATGTGAAATACAACCACAATGATACGAAAGTGTGAGCAACACTCGAAACCTCAGTTGGGCTACGAACCTGCGGTTCACCTTAGCAGTAACTAACGTGCTATACACCACGCCAACCGAGGTCCATGCTTTGCATTTCTCTCAACCATGTTTTTACTTCATTGTTCTCACCAACAATTTCACAACACACCCTGCTATAAGAAAAGAATAGGAAATAAATAAAAGTTAAAGCGTTGCGCCTTTGACTTCAACCTCAGCTTAAGGAAGAAAGACAAAGCAAGGGCCTCGATGGGTGCGTTAGGTATACCATGTGATCCCTCTGTAAGGTTAATCGCAGGTTCGAAGCCCATTTGACGTCCCGACCTTTGTTTAAGATGGATTAATTTCGGGATCGTTCCTGCAAAAGAAAAGCTATTATAACCATTTTGAAAAATTTCCAATAAATAAAAATATTATCTCTTCCGAGACTTTACCTAGAGATATTCTGACCGCAAGCTTTAGATATGGTACATCCATTAAAAATGATTTATTAACAATATCGAGACAAGTGACCTCTACTAGATGTCATGATGGTTTTCCGGAAGTGGCTAATAAGATACCTATCGAATTCACTGTTTATTTTAATAACACAAAGAACTATTTTCCTACACTTCTCGTTATCAACTTGTAGCTTGTGGAACACATATGTTGTGTTTAGCGTTGGTCGAGAAAAGCTCTATCGGCACTTTGAAGAAATATGCCAAAACCTTTCTCCTGCTGAGTTCACTAGCCAAAAATTTGGTTGCTAATCGAATACTATTTTAATTCTAATCGCTATAATGAATAACAATTATCGTAAGAGTGTGTGAGTATAAAAACTCCTGGAATAGAACCTATAAGATGAGAAATACTTCCGAATGAGGACACCAGTGTGTTTGCATAAAGTACCAGAGTAACATATGAATAGGACCCAACTCATGAAGTCCACTAGTTGTTGAAAAACCACTGCTTATTTTCAAAAAACTAGCAAGTCCCTAAAGGCTGAAAATTATGCGTCTTGCAATGAACAACAAACCCAACATTAAGCGTCATCGGAAGAGTGCTGAAGACAACAAAATTTAAGAAATATATTGATCAGTTACTACAAGAAATACCATGCAACCCACACTACTATAAAACTTTTTTGAACTGGCTCTAATTTTTATACGACAACTCGCTGAAAATGGTTTTTTGTAGTTTGTGTATTCTAATCATTTTACTGGTAAATTATGTAAGGACAAAAAAGTGAGATGCATGTAGCTCAGCGGTTGGAGGCACCACGCAGCCTCACAGTACCGGACATGTCTAGAAAGACAATGAATGCAGATATGCTGTGTTTACTAGCTTCCAGACAAGTATAGTGCCAATCTTCTGACCTCAGAGAGATGGAGAGCCTGATTTGCTGAAGCTTCGTCAACGTACCAACCACCACTTGTGTATTTCGCGTATTTTACATATACATAAGCAGACATATATATCTATAAAACTACAAGTATATCACATATTAAGACCATTGTAATGGCAAAATAAGAGACGGACAGCACAGTGGTAGCGATGCCGATCATCACGAACACGGTGCAGGTTCGACCCTGCCCCTGGTTCATCATGCTTTTTGTCCCTCCGGAGTCGGAAAACTGGTACCGGACTTGTCCAGGAAAAATCTCGCTCTGAAATTCAATTGGGTACACCCTACCGGCTATCTCACGACTCCAGGGGGAATCGACTCAAGTAGCTCCACAACATTCGAGATTAAGTAAAATTCCTCAAGCAGCAATCGATGCCGCACGTAAAAAATGGAGGACCATCATAGACTGGACGTTGGATGCGAAGAAACGAACTGAATATGAGGACTGCTGGGATACGCAAAGTAGATGTGAAGGACAGATCGTATAAAACGAAATAAAAAAAAGATAAGAAAAGGTGGCAAAAATTGTAACAAAAATGGGATAGTCAAAGCAATAATTAAGGATGAGAAACAGCTATCATGTTACCTTAGAATGTTTTGGCTGCTAGCAGCTCGTTGTGGAAGCGAGTGAAGATAAGCCATATATGCTCCGCCAGGCGGATAGTCTCTGGTTGCATCGGCCAGATCTTGGTAGCTGCCCGGTAATTTTACCCACAACGTCGCCAGAGCCTTTAAAAAACGCAAAATTATAAACCTTAGGATGGTTGAAATTCGATAACTCATGGAAAAAAAGTTGAGGAAAACGAGGCGATTGGTGCCGAAAAGGATTTTCTCAAAATTTTTTTCTGTCATTTAAAAAGGAAAACTTATTCGAAATTAACGAAATTACTTGCGTTGGCTAGAACTCTGCATGTTCAACAAAATGGCTCACTTATGCCCGATTAGCACTAAAAACGGCTTCAGTTTGAGTGTCATTAGTTTCGAAATGGTGTTAAAGACTCTATTAGGTTCGCTAATTGGCAGTTAACGACTTCAATGAAATGCTCAAAAATAATAATAAAGTCTACGGTAATAAAAATGGTATTGAAAACGTAAGGCTATGGAATGGCAGCTTTCAATAAAAATGTAAAGGAGTTTATAGGAATCCTGGGAGCAAATATTATGCAAGGTTGTCGAGTAATGCACAGATGATATTCATTCACAGAAATTTGGACTGATAAGGAAGAAAGTGAACTTAATACGAGATTACCAGCGAAGACAGTTAACGGGCACTCCAACATCCAATTATGGCCATTCCAAGTATTCTACTCGGACATAATGGTCTATATCAGAAAAGCTCCAAGTGCAGAAAACACCTAGCTGGCGTCGAGGAGTAAAAAACAATGGTTATTTCTATGACTCATCTACCATCAAATCACAAGATCCAATCATTTAAATAGTGTCATCAAAAGTCATTCCATTCCACTCAGTCCAATCATTTAAATAAAAGATAAAATGCAACGATTTGTTTCACCTCATTCCTTGCCGAAAACATGACTAAGTTTTCATTTGTTCTAAAATGACCAAGTTTTCATATACGAAAAGAATAAAAACGCATACAAACGATGGGTATTTGGCTCACAAAGTTCGATAGGGAGGCTATCGAAAAAGTTCACAGACAGACAATAGATGTCAGTCACATTCACTGTTGTGTTGATGGGACGGAAATGACACAGCCATGTTTCATGTGAATAAGTGAATGCTTTTCGAAAACGCTGTTAGGAAAGAGCAACATGCTTCACCCATATGAGGAGCTGGCTAATGACGAGGCTACAGAGAATGCCTCGAAAAGTGGTCGTACATAGGTGATTAAACTCATTGGATCAAAAGCAATCGTGTACTTGATAAGACTCAAATAAATTTGTAATAATGGACTCGCTTTCTCTTCCCGGATTGGTTTGTGGCTCCGGTACAAACGCAACCGTATTCCTGCAGCCAGACGTATTTGCGGGTGAGAAGACCGTATCCTGCAAGTTAGTCTAGCCTTTCTACAATCTCTCAAACCTTGAAGTCAAATAGAAGGAAAGCGGATGAAATGGAAGGGCAAATGACAAGACGAAAAAGGGCATTTATCTTCTTCTAATCTTCTAAAGCCTTCACTCAATAGAAAGTACATAAAATGGAAAGTGGAAGGGCAGAGTAAAAGATAGTAGATAAACTCGATTGGAGTCTCTCCATGTATTATATTGTAGTAACCACGCCTATTCTTGAGGATCCGACAAAGCACTAATGAATATGCCCATCTACCTCTCACCCTTCTTAACACAGCAAACCCCATTGACAAGCTCCGTTGTGGCTACCTTGTAAAATGTATCATGTAAAAATGTGATTCTGTTCACGCTCCTATAAGAAAACAAAACACTGGGCAGCTTTGGCATGAGAAAGAAACAAGTGCAGACTAATGGTGGTCGTTCGAATCACGCAATAAATGACGCCTAATAATATTTTCGAAAATTGAGGGTGGAGATAAAATAAAACAGGAAAAGAGCTAACAGACTTTCACGATTTGATTGGTTGATAATACTTAACACTGTCTAAGAACTTGGGACATAAATCTTTCTCGAATTCATTTACTGTAATAAAGATCTAAGTGAAAAATAAAGTCGCGTTCTTGCTTAGGTAAGAGTCGACCAAATGGTAAACAATAACAAACCACAATTTTTCATACTACCAATGAAAATTTATGCAGTGCCTCTTTGTTCCATTCTAAGTCGTTCAAATACGGACTCGTAACGAAAGGATTCACCCGGTTAATTGTTTGTGCCCAGGAGAGCCGTCTTGGGTTTACGTCTTCCCATTCAATAGCGTCACTCGTTTGATGTCACACTCGGAGATGGAAAACTTTTATGGAATGAATAGCTCTCCGTATTTAAGGCCGGAAGGCGTGTTAGACAGGATTGATCATCTTTTCATCGTACCTACGGAACGTGCATATTCTTGTAGTTTAAGTTGGTAAGAAATATATGCTTGCAGTGGTGAGCAAAGGGCCAAATGTTCATTATTATACTCATTACGCCTTTATTTCTCTTAAAAGCTCACTTATTTCCTCTTGCTGTGCTGTCGAGTTAAGACTTACACCATGGTGATTTGGCTGAGATACAAATAACGGTAGAATAAGGAGAGATCCGTGGTACCCTGCGTGAAGGAGTATCACAAAGAATGATTGTCTTATGGACACTGTCGTTTTGCAATTCAAAATCAATTTCTTCACGAGCGACATTTAAATCTAACAGCATTCCTTCCACATGACCAACATTTGTCACTGCTTCACCCATGCAGCCAGCAAAAATATTCTGGCGTGCACCACAGACTTTTAGTTCTCTGTCATTTCATTTGTTTTCACAAGATGTTTTCCAAAATGGTGCTGAATAACTTCCGCAAGGAAGTAACACATTGCTAGATTCACGTTTTAAATTGATACTGATGCTAGTGAAAATTTGGTAATTTCATGTTGAGCGTTAGCATCATAGCCAATAAACGACTTCATGTACTGAGTAAGAATGTTAGGGTTTTCGGCAACTTCATAGGCAGATTCTAAACTGATTGGTTTGTTTTTACATCGATTAAAATAAAATACTGTGGTAATTTGTGTCCCTATGGTAGCGACAAAGACTGGCAAGAAATTCTACAGATGCCCAGATTTCAATTCCGCCAGGATCGGGTAATATACTTTCACTTCAAAACCAACAAATTGGACTCCAAACCAGAAAACTACTAAGATAACGTGTCCATCCTCTCCTATATGATAAGAAGGCAAACGAACGTGATTCTGGAAATGATCAGAAGGACTCACAGTTAACCTTTAATACTGTCCTCATGGATGCAAAGAACGTTCCGCCTTGATGCCTACATGATCTTCCTGGATTGCCCAGCTTCACAGTAAGCCCTTCCAGTTGTAGTGTACACACGTTGTTAGCACAAATAGTCACCACTGCCCATCCAAGTTTTAGCAGCCTACTATATCCTTAAAGATTTAGCATACTCGACGTGCTATTTCTACCCAAAGCTGGAATGTCAGGTTTTCCCCAGGTTGGTAAGATTAAATCTTTTATCCTTGCTAACCTTTTCAAGGAAAATTTCCACGAGCACATTACCGAAGCGTGGAATTTATTTGTTCCAGCCGACATCAAATCGCCCCTCATTAATTTTTCAGCCCTCTAATTTCAGGTGTTAGGTTTGAAACAACGAGTAAGACGCATTCGGCATGCACAAAGGCACACTCATTTATTCGTGCTTAAATATGATTACTTGTACTTGGAAATTGAGAGCGCAATTGCCCGGAGTGCAAAAGAGAGCAGACCCTATAATCAATCCTTCTAGGTCTCTGGAGAAATGTACATTTATATTGTTATATTACATGAAATATGAAAAAATATATGTTTTCTTGTTTAAACATTTCAAAGATATAAAGATATTTTAAATGTTCTAGTTCGAGAATAAAATATCCTATCTAAAGGTGGAATGCACGCAGCGATGTCGTTAGAGGTGGCTTGAAATGTACATGTCATCGTTGTTTCGGCCCCTAGTACCCAAGCTAATCGAGCCCAAGACGAATCGAGAAATTAGAGGGAAAGGGTCACAAAAACTTTTCTGGCTTGCCTATTGCGCGAAGTGCGTTCCGAGTTCAAATTCTGGCTACTTTGATGCTTTGAAACATCTCGGATTTTTGGCTAGTTGAAAGAGTGGATGAATAAGTACAACTCGAGATAAAACTTTCGCATGAAACACCGTTTTCTTGGAGTTTTTAAGCAAACACTCAGAGACTGACAAATTCAGCGAGGAGAGATTAAACAACCGAGAATGAAAGCGTTGAAAAAGATTAGAACTGTACCTAACAATGGGAAATGGAATTAAAACGAAAGCAGATATAAACGAAGAGAATATGTTATGTCAGCGTGGCTGAACATAACACAAACATCATTGTCAAAAATTTCCGAGAAAAAAGAAGAAAAGGCGATGTTCAACCAATAACGAGCTCTGTTCAGAGAAATATGAAAAAAAAACCCGCTCTTATGCCATAATTCCTTCGATATTTGCTATTCTCCAAGAACTTCTTTTGATTAGGATAACAGTAATACCGCAGTTCATCACATTAAAAAGTTTTCCGAACCCGAAGAATAGAAAGACCACTTTGAGGAGAGAACTACTCATTGTTGACCACCCGTATGACTAACAAGCAAGACCTGAGTAAAAACATGCAAAGTTAGATATAGAAACAGCAGAAATTTATGGAACAACAACAAAATTGGTTTTAAAAATACTTTTAAAACAAAATCCATTAACTTGGATTTATTTACAGAAAAGCATAGACATGAAGCTTTGCAATATTTTATTTTGTTCTGAAATTCTCTTTAAAAAATCTTTATGTTTGACTTTATAGATTATTAATCAATGAGTAAATGTGGCCTACGTCTTGCGCTTTCTCGAATTAGACTATTTTGAGAATAAGTGATAAGATTCTAAATCAATCTACTCTAAGAAAAGTTCATTACTAAGCTATAAAGCCCTATATTTCTCCTTTCACTAAACCCTTCTGATGCAAACAAACTCCTTGTATGCGTCGTTAGAAGCAACGAAATGATGTTGGCTAACGTTGAAAGACGAATGATTGACGTTGGATGAGCAGCAATGAACAAAAACATCTAAATCAACTCCGAAAATCTTGTGCGCCCATAATAAACGTCTTCTGCATGTTCGATTTGCGAAGCTACGAAATCTTCATTTTTTTCTCAAACCCTTCCTAGATACAAATATCTGTAAATAATTTTCTTCGTATTTTTGTTGAGCAAACGCGAGGTGGTATTATTCTTTGTTCACGATTAAGCTGACGTTTCGGCGGATTTCGCCTTCCTCAGAGCCTGAAAAGGTCAAGTTGACAGCAATCTACTCGGCCAAACACCTCCATAACCAAACAGAGAAAACGCTAAACCAAGATTTCAAGGGTTGGTCTCTACGTGACATACTTAGTGGAAACCTCATAGGAAGCGGCTTTGAGGAAGGCGAAATCCGCCGAAACGTCAGCTTAATCGTGAACAAAGAATAATAACACCTCGCGTTTGCTCAACAAAAATACGAAGAAAATTACTTGATCAATGCCGAGGTTAATAGAAAGTCGGTCGTGACAGTATCTGTAAATAGTCATCATAGCGATGAACAAATTCTACTTTTACTTGAACGATCTTCATTCCGAAGAAAAAGCCGGAGGGAAAGGTTTTAAATTTACGTTCATTTGGTTTAACATAAAAGTCTGTTCGCTACCAAAATTGGAGCAGACACCTTAATTTATCTCAAAGTGAGAGCATTTGAATACACGATAGATGCAATAAATATGCAAAAAGGAGTAGTTAACTCAAAACTAACACAACAGGCATTTATGCATCCTTAGGAATGCACCGACTCCATTCCAAGCAACTAGAGATGAATAATTTCATGCTTGTCTTACGTAATGACATGTAGGGATTTATTGATGAAAGCCAATACCAGTAGGAATTCTTCAACCCGGGCAATGGAAGGTTAAACTTGTTTAGGCGGAATATTCGAACCAAAGAACACGTGACTGTTACACGACACTTTTAACAACCGCGCTACAAACATCATATACATATATTGCGACTATTAGGTGGTTCAGAAATAAATGAGCGTTATTAGCCATATTATTTAAAGTGTTATAACTTGCTTGAAACAAAACTTTATTAATGAAAATAAAAACCATATGAGTCTACACATTTTTGCCACCAAGATGCAAGTTTGTTTATTCCACTTAAAATTCTGGAGTTCTGCAAGCGATAAATTCGTTGCAGGCATTTTTTGAGTCAACGTGTTTGTTGGAGCATTTCTCGCCCGGGAAGTTGTCAAGGTGCTTGAAAAATTGATAGTCGGTAGGCGAGAGGTCTGCCGAATATGGCCGATGAGGCAAAGTTTTGCAGCCCAACTCGTTCTACTTCCGTAGCGTTGGTTCCGCAACGTCAGACCGGGCGCTGAGGTGGAGAAAGACGAGTCCTTTTCTGTTGACTAATGGCGGTCGTTGTTGTGGAAGTTTACGGTGGACTTCTTCGATTTTTTGGCAATACTTTTTTGCCGTAATCATTCCCCCGAATTCAAAAACTGTGATGAAGCTGAAATCAGCTTGGTTGCAGACCACTAAACAGTCGCCATAACCTTTTTTTGGGGTGATTTCGGCTTTAGGAAGTAATGTGTGGTCTGACCGAATCCCAGCCATTGAGCTAAACGTAGCAGGTTGTCGTACAGAATCCGTTTCTTGTCGCACCTCACAATTCAATAACAAAGGAGTCGTCTTTGTTGAGCAGAATAGGAGCAGACGACACTTCAAAACGGCGATGTTTTTTTATTATCGTTTAAGCCGTATGATACCCACTTGTCTAGTTTTTTTGCCTTTGCTACGCTACGCGAGTGTAAATTGTAGACGTGCTTACGATTCCAAACTGCCCTGCAAGCTCTCAAGCAATTGTTCGCGTGTTTCCTTCCACTAGTGCCTTCAAGCGTAATCGTCAAATTCGTTGGGACGCCCGTCACCTTCCCTATCTTCGCGGTTGAAATCATTAGATCGAAATTTCCGGAACCATGTTCGCACGGCTGATTCCCCAACAATACTGCCTTCATCCCAAATTTCGTTAATGTTTCAAGCTGTCTCTCCTGCACTACGACTGAGTTTGAACTCATAAAAGAAAATCTGACGAAAGTTCGTTTTTAACATGTAAAATTGCAAAGCTCAAACTTGGTTGAAAAAATTCGACTTCTGATTGAAAATAAAAATATCATTAGAAAAAGCATAAAATCAGCTTTTTAAAGATATATAGTATTCCAAGGTGCAAAGAGTACTTTATTAGTAAAAATACATTAAAACAGTAGATGCTTAAAAATCCTCATTTATTTCAGAACAACCTAATAAATATCTTACTCTCTAAGACAAATGCTAACTCGAAGATATTCGAAGTAAATATGTACGTGTGTCTGTGTCTGTGTATGCGTGTATATATGTATGCGTGCATGTATGTATGTGTGTATGTATGTACGTGTGTATGTATGTATGTATGTATGTATGTATGTATGTATGTATGTATGTATGTATGTATGTATGTATATATGAGAGAGTAACAATAGCTTTACTTTTTATTTCCTGCCTTCTACAAATTTTATATGGTATTAAGCGAAATACAACCACAAGACTGCTGAAATATTTGTAAAACTCGGGACCACAGGTGTCTGCGGTGCGAAACGAACGCGTTATTGTCTTTTCCGGGGAGTAACGCGTTCACCGCCACACCATGCAGGCCCTTCGTTTCGCCTGTCTCTCAGCTATTTCTATCGGTCTCTGCCAACAGCAATGAATAAAAATAAAATAGATAAAAGTAAAATAAAAGCAATAACTAAAGCCTCAGCTTACCTGGGTCCATTGCCCATTTGAGCTCCCCAGATCAATCCCGCTGATGAGTGTTTGCTGATGGCAGAGATCAATAGAAATAATTGAGAGACAGGCGAAACGAAGGACGCTCATGGTGTGGTGGTGAACATGTTACTCGGACAATAACGCGTTCGTTCCCCAACGAAGACACCTGCGGTCCAGAGTTTTGAAAATATCTCAGCAATCTAGTAGCAATAGTGTTGGACGATAAACAGAAAATCCAATTTTCTGTCACAGTACTCCCTTATTCTTTTTGTGCTTCCGCACTCCATCGTTTCACATGAGGCCGTGGAGTTCCATTAGGAAAAAGTTTTTAACTTTGAAATCAGTCCTTTCTAGTCGCTTTCATTTGTCTTCTTTTGTCGTGCATGCCTTTTTAGATGATGAGAGGAAGAATCCTTTGCATGTTTTTTCTCCTCTGATTCTATCATTTGCTGGTTCCAGCGCACAACGAGTCGCCTAAAAGCAATTTCTCGAAATTTCGAAGTCGACATTAATCTAACGTCACGAAATTCTAGGAGATGTGGCAGTGTCAGATCGCTCTGGCTGTTGGTTCATTCTTCCCCGTTTTACTTTTTATCTGGATTCAAACGCTGACCAATACATATGCAGACACAAAGAACACTTGGATGTCGTTTATATTGCAGTAAATAAGCACCTCACTAATAGAAGCCATGTGTTTTGAACGAGTTTGAATTACTTCGGAGATTGTATGGGTGTTACTGGGATTACGTAAGACACTCTGCAAAAAACAAAAACCATACTTATCTCAAAATTCCTATACAAAGAGACGTGCACTAACATTTTCATTAGGGTATAACAGTAAACATGTCATGGACTAAGAGGAAATTTGTGAAGGAAATCATGTGTGCTTCACTGAACGCAAACGCAAACAGCATTCATGCAGAATTAATTTCCTCGCCTAAATAAAAAGTTTTTGACAACTTTGTGTGAGAGCCGCTTATACATCTTTGCTTGATAGCTATACTTTCTTGAAATCAGCGCTAAGCCGAGACTGATATGGGTACGATGTGCAGTGTTATCCGCAGTGTAGCCGAACCGACATCGCGAGAGGGAATTCAATGTTTCTAAAGGCGAGAGAGAATTAAAATCTACTAAAGCGCAGTGATGTACTGTTCACACGGGAGAAGCATCCACACACGCATGATTGATGCAGGAAATCAGGCGAGCCAACCAAATGAGCGCATGCGTGTGTGTACATTGGTGTGTATCTCTGTATATCTGTGTTCATCTGTGTTTATATGTATGTGTCTGCGTGTGTGCGTGCAGGTGTGTGTGCGTGTATTCTGTACAAATTCGTCTGCAGAACGTCTCTTAACAAATGAATATTTTTCGATAACACTTGAGTGTCTATTGACATCTATATTTGAGCAATCTCCTGTATGCCTGTTTGCATACAGTGATTCGACTATTTTTACAGCAAATGAAAATTTCATGGTTATTCGCTAAATAAATTTTTCGAACGGAATGGACATATATTTAGATGCACGAATACATGTATACACATATATATATATATATACATACACACATACATAGATGTATACATATATGCATATATACATACACGGGGCTCTTGTGGCACAGTGGTTAGAGTCGTCCTGCAATACACACAGTGTCCAGCACATTAGGTCTGCCAAGCCTTCCGTCTCTCCGGGGTCGGTATATTGTTACCAGACCTGGCTGGGAGGATAGCAGCACTGGTTCGATACATCGGTAGACCACCGTAAGTCATTGTATAGGCCAGATATGCAATAAATCACCTCCAACGATGCCTAGTGGAATCGAATTCTACACCCACGGTGATGTCCATGCGTATCTGCAAAACTGCTGAAAAGACCTGTTTATTTTGTTTATGAGCGATCTCGTTCTTTTATGTAATGTGAGCATGAATATGCAAATTTTCTCCTATAAAGACACAGCAGAAGATGCAGGCAAATGGAACCACCCGAAATTATGAGATTTTTCCTCAGTGGGGAGAAGACGCACTTTTGATCTTCGTTCTTCTCTGGATGCTTCAAAATCATTGCAAAAGTTGCTGTCTTAAATAGATTAGATTGCACTTAAGTAAAACGGGTTAATAACATTATAAAGGCGAAAAACGATAAGAATTAGATATGATGGTCAGATATTATAAAATGCACGGAAGCCCCTCCTATTAAATCGTTAGTTATTCTCCGCTTGTATTTTCTGTATAAGCTTTGTTTTGAATTTAGGCATTGATTCCACTACAAGCTTATTTGCTGCTGTTATTTATAAAGGATTGGCCACTTTTTGAATTCGAAACATTGTTGGACCGAGCGAAGGATTCGTCGCCGAAAACACACCTCCCTCTGATCCACATCGTGGTGAAGACCTGGACACGCCCTTTCAAGGTTAAGTCAGGACTTCAGGGAAGACCAAGTTGCACGATCAGCAATAGGCCAGCTTCAGTACTCCGTACACTGGGTGCTCCCTCTATGACGTCAGGTGGTGAGACGACCGATGAGAGGCCAGAAAATCTCGGGTTACGCAGGACGTCATTGGAACCTGATCTGACGAGCACACGCTCGACACGCCATGGAGATTGTTTCTTACTATGCACGTATAGTGCCAGAACACTCTCCACAGACACCGATCTTTACGTTTTTTTTGTAGCCGCAGATCGCATTACAAGAAACAAAAATCAAGAAGGCCGACATATGCCAACTAAACAACGGGGCCCTCGTGATCCGCGGAGAAAAGGTCCCGTCACGAAAGGCCGGTGGCGTAAGCTTTGTCGTCGACCCGT
>UYYA01001342.1:0-15832 GCA_900624975.1 Angiostrongylus costaricensis
AATTATTTGCGCGCGTTACACGTTGTCGATCGCTCGAAACTTTCTTATTTCAATTATTTGCGCGCGTTACACGTTGTCAATCGCTCGAAACTTTCTTATTTCAATTATTTGCGCGCGTTACACGTTGTCAACCGCTCGAAACTTTCTTATTTCAATTATTTGCGCGCGTTACACGTTGTCGATCGCTCGAAACTTTCTTATTTCAATTATTTGCGCGCGTTACATGTTGTCAATCGCTCGAAACCCCCTTATTTAGATGATTTGCGCACGTTAGACCTTGAAATTATAGGACGTTGCTCTATGCACGCGCTGATTCTTCGTTGGCCCCATACCTCAGTGATGTTTCCTGGTTTCTTATTGCTATGTTTCTCAACGATTGTGGTATATGCGGTGGGATCTCAGGGAAATAGGTGTTGGACCAGTAGGTATGATTAGTGGTCTTAGAAATTAAGGATGATTTTTGCCGTATAATGCATAGCTTTTCTACTAAGAAGTGTCCTATAACTGACAGTGTTATGGATATTTATTCAAATTCCCTTCAGTGACCTATGTCTTCATCTTGGCTGAGCCCCTAGATGTCGATGTTCAACACACATCACAGAGTTCATCGGTCTTCATGGATATCTACTCCAAACACTATAACATTTACATCTGGAAGCCTAGTTAACTGTAAAGAATAGGGGAGATGAGATAAAACGTTTCGCATTAATCATTAATCAATCTCTGGAGATGTATCATGCGAAAGACTCCATTAAGCACAGTAAAGTGCATGAATGCATTCTTCGCCATTAAAGCAACACCAGGAAAGCTACCGATGTGTCAAATCACTGTTTTTTACTCTCCAAGACAAATCTCCTAATAATTTGTTCTACGGGAATAGGAGCTTGATCGGGCCATGGGTCGATGTTTGACCAACAACTACGTGTGGTTCGAAAACAGCGTGCTCAAAATTACTCCTACATAATGTCCTAACACTTTATTCAGTGAATATTCTTATTTTAGCTGGGTGTGTCAACTATATCACCTGTGGCCCAGTCGATTGTCAAATGACTGGGCCGGGCGCTAACGAACCTTCCACTTCTCTTTGTTGCATGCAAGAGCGGTGCAGTCGGCTCAGCTCCTTATAGCGAATGTTGACCATCATACCTTCTACTGTTTTCTTGATGAGCAAGCTCGATGTTGCTTCTTTATTTTTTATTCATAAAAAATCTGACGTTTCGGCAAATTTCGCTTTCCTCACACTCTGGGAAGATCAAACGCATAAAGATCGCATCATCCAGAATAAGTAGCTTCCACGCTCACGGCTTTCTATGAGCGATTCCACTGAGGATTTCACGTGGTAACCAACTGCATAGAGTTTACATTGTTGGGTAATGTGCCTATCTCACATTAAAATGTTAGTTGTAAATGTTGTAACTCAACAGTCAATAAATAATTTGTCAGAAAATTAGTTCTTGCTGCTTATGGAACAGCGACTGGCATCAAGCCTTTCCACTGAGTTTACGTCCAAGGTGGAACCACCAGTAACCGAACTCCGGCCATTACTCTACTGTAGATATACAGATGATTGTTCTATTATTTGTTCAACACAAGAGGAAATAGACAAGTGTTCTGAGTCATTGAATGAACAGTCAAAGTAATTGTTTATCCGAGAGAAACCGGAAGAAAACTGGCTTGGTTTTCTGAAAGTTCAAATTAACCTATACGAAAACGGCTACATCAGGAAGTGGTACCGAAAGACAAATAACAAAAATACACTGGTTCAGTATCCATTCCATACTCTCACCCCCACACAAAAAGGTGCTTATGGAAATCCTGTCTCTAACAGACACCGGTGTGTGCACAGGAAGAGAGCAGAAAGAGGAACTCCGGATACTGGGGGCCAGCAACTAGCCATTTCTAATGGCTTGGAAACTGTAGCTCCTCGGTGTAGAAGAAAACCCAAGCCCCAAACGACAACTCTAGCGATACTAAGGTAAGGTCTCGTTTACCTTGCTTTTCATTTCTAATTAATAAGTGCAGCTATGAAACGCTTAAGAAGGGACGATTTACTCAATTCGGCAACACTGACTGAAATGCCACCAAGCACTCTACGACGCCAGCCTTCCTGACCTCTTTTATGAGAGTTATGGCACAACGAAAAAGTGCAAATAGTCTAACGACAGAAACGATGATTGCATGAGTTCGAGTATAGGCTACTCGATATCTTGTAAAGCGTGCGGAACAAATATTTTGGCGAAACGGGTAGAATACTATGAATCCCTATAAAAGAACACCAAGTCGGCAAACTTAGGGTTAAAACAAATACTCCATTACTAATCGCTCATAGGACGCAGAGACATAAAGGGGAAGATTTCGAATTAGAACCCACCATCCTCGCACTGGAATCGAAAACTTCAGCACTCAAAATCCCAAAAGCATTTTGGACAAATCCACGAATCCAGAAATGAATCACATGAAGGAATGCCTCGTTTTGAAGTATGATTGCACACAATATTTAAGACCGATATTTTGATGTGAGAGAGGTACGTTACGCTTCCATTTGAACCTCGTGCGGTGGATCTATATGTGAAATTTCCATTTGAAGACTCATTGAAATCGCTGAGTGTGCAAAGAAGTGTGTCATTTTTTCCACTGTGATTAAATTCGTAGTCTCGTGCTTCTTCGGCTTTGGTCATGTAGGTTTTTGGCTGAGTAGATCGACCTTTCAACTTAAGTCACCTTGACCTTTCAAGGCTCCGAAGGAAGCGAAATCCATCGAAACGTCGGCTTCTTGTTAATAAAGGATAAACTAAAAACCTCGAATTTGCTCATCAGGAAAACAGGAAATTAAAAATTAATGATCAATGCCGAGATTAGTAGAAAGTCGGTCTTATGAACGATTGCATCACACCTCTTCTAGGGTTTTCGTGAAGAACTCTGACCATTGGGTCGATGGCTTCCCTAATGTGCGTTTGACCTATCCTATCCTATCCTGTCGTTCCGTTGATCGTCGAATGACTCGAGCGGGCATCAGTAAATTCTCCAGTTTTCTTTATCGTTTTCAATGTATCCCAGTGGGTCTCATCGCTCTAGGGACTCGTTGAGCACCATACCTTTCTCCTCGGGTTTGCATGAGGAAGTCTGACCAATAGTCGGTGCCCTTCCTGCAGTGCGTTCGACACCCTGAGGAATCCAGTCACTAACGGCTTTTGTCCACCCGTCATCGTTCATACGCATTACGTCTCCAGCCCACCTTATCTCCAACTGTTTGGCGTACGGAACAGCATCTTTGATTTTTGATCGTTGACGCAGATCGGGGTTTCAGATCCCTTTTCTTGCTTGTGTGAAACGGGACACTGCTATCACCAGCTTTTTTCTGACTGCGCATTCAACAACGCTGAGTGGATCTTTCATCCTGCTTACGTAGCGGCTAGGTTTCCGACGCATACATTAGGACAGGAGGAATCGTGGAGGCGAAAAGGTGGGCACGAAGTCAGAGGTTCTTTGTTCTCCTCACTACACTGCCGTTCCTCTTGAAAGCTCTCAAACCCGCTTGCTTCTTTCTGCTCAAATGTAGAGCTAGGTCGTTCATTACCATTGATTGATGGCTGCTCATAGCACCGATAGAGTGAGAGCATGGCTGAGAGAAAGTCAAAGCAAGGGTCTGCGTTGGTGTGGTGGCTAGCACGTGAGCCTCGGAAGGGGTAATTACTGGTTCGAAACCTAAATGAGGTTTTAATCGCTCGTATCTCATCATTCATGTAGTTGTACCCCTATATAGTTCATTCGTTTAGTTTGTTTAAAACTGAGGTAAATATTTGCCTACAAATATTTCACATACAACAATCGATTGCTGTTTATCAGAGACGTTAAAAAGAAGCAACTGTCGCGACCTTAAGATCAAGCTGCTAGAAACAATGTAGTAATTATGAAGAGGACTTGAAACGGGAAACATTACTGGAAGGATAATGAGCTGAACCGATGTGGATCACCTAAAAATGATGTCGCAAGACCAACACTGCGACCTCAATAACCATATTGACCGTTTCACGAAGAAGAAAGCTTTCTCTGTTGATCTACTCCACATGCATGCGCCATGCATTCCACTCCATTCGTAGAACCGTAGAGGTGAGTGTATGCACAATTAACCTTTAAAATCTTCCAGTTGTTTATCGATTTATCAAATCAGTGTGTTTATCTCCAGACCAGTCCAGTACCAATTTGTCCGGATGGATGGAGGTCTGATTAGCGCAGAGCACGAGTTTTGACTAAAACCCACGTACTCACTGAGGGCTCCTATAACTACTGTCCTAGATGCGCCACAACTACACGAATCAACCTCATATTATTGGCATGAAAGAAATATAATTACAAGGCAGAAAATCTCCACCAGATGTAGTGGAGGCGATGAAGACACGAGAACATCTTGCCTATCTTAACCCTTTTATTTACTGCCTTTTTCTTTTTAATGGCAGGGTATGTTGCGAAATATGACTCGTATATAATGCTGAGATATTTGCAGAGAATGCTGGAGAACTAGCTGAGAGACAGGTAAAACGAAAGACCCGGATGGTGTAGTGGTGAAGTGCGCTGCTCCCCGGTAAGGACAACAGCGCGCGTTCGTTCCCCACCACATACACATGCGGTCCGGAGTTTTGCAAATATCTCAGCATTATATACGAGTTATATTTCGCAACATACATCTTGCCTATATTTTGATGTCAGGAAAAAACTGACAGGCGCATTTCATCAAACAAAGAAAATAACGAATTCAAACTGAGCAATGCGGACTTACAATTTACATTCCTCACCTATTTCTAATAAATAACTGCAGCTATAAAACGTTTAGGGAGGGACGATCTACTCAATTCGGTAACAGTGACTGAAATGCCACCAAGCACTCTACGACGCCAGCCTTCCTGACCGCTTTTATGAGTGTCATGGCACAACGAAAAGTGCATGTAGTCTAACGACAGAGACGGTGATTGCATGAGTTCAAGGATAGGCTACTTTATATCTTGTAAAGCATGCGGATGCGCAAACTTAGGGTTAAAACAAATACTCCACTAAAACAAATAACAAATACTCGTATAGGACGCAGAGACATAAAGGGGAAGGTTTCGAACTTGAACTTACCATCCTCGCACTGGAATCGAAAACTTCAGCACTCAAAATCCCAGAAGCATTTTGGACAAATCCACGAATCCAGAAATGAATCACAAGAAAGAATGCCTCGCTTTGAAGTATGATTGTACACAATATTTAAGAGCGATATTTTAATGTGAGAGAGGTACGCTACGCTTCCACTTAAACCTTGTGCGATGGTTCTATATGTGAAATAACCATTTGAAGACTCATTGAAATCGCTGAGTGAGCAAAGAAGTGTGTCATTTTTTCCCACTGTGATTGAACTCGTAGTCTCGTGCTTCTTCTGTTTTGGTCATGTAGGTTTTTGGCTGAGTAGATCGACCTTTCAGCCTAAGCCACCTTGACCTTTCAAGGCTCCGAAGAAAGCGAAATCCGTCGAAACGTCGGCTTCTTGTTAATAAAGGATAAACTAAAAATTTCGATGCTTTTCTTCAATAAGCAGAAACGAGGTTGTTATTATAGAATTTATTAGGATACAATAGCCGACGTTCCGGCGGTTTCGCCTTCTTCAGAGCTTGGAAAAATCAAATTGTGATGCGATCTACTCATCCAAACACTTTCATAACCCCATCAGATAAAACTTAACAAATAAATTTGCATTCGCATAAGAAACAGCTTTATTTAAACACCTACCGCTTATTTGCTGTATTTATGTTAGTTGGTGGATAGCAGCCACATAGAGTAATGCACGGGCAAGGACTGTGCCTGTGTCAGGTCATTGGATTAGCCTGAGGTATGGCGCCAGGTTACGCTTAACAACAAGACAATAATTGATCCAAAACGCTTCAAGAGTTTTACGCGCTGATGTTTTCGATTAGTGCGTGAGGATAGTGTTTCAGAAAGTTTCAAAATTTACTATATCATTCGCAAAAACCAGCTTCAATTAAACAAAACAAAATATGGCTTGCCTGAAAAGTCAAAGGTCACTGTGTTAGGAGACATAACTCTGCCTGATAACGCACGCTCGCAATTAGAATTGGGTCCAAGTTTCTCACCAGAGCAACCCATTTCTAAATAAACCTTGCGTAGGATCGCCTTCAGCTTGCACGAGCTCCAAGATCGACTCCGAAGCAACGCTAGAATTGATACACGAAATAAAAAGAAACAACGAGAAGTAGGGGTACTACCACCACCTCCATTTCCTCGGTTATTCTTTAGATGGCAAGACCCAAACGACGAAGTCGATATAAAATTTCGTATATTTTCGAGCGATACTCTCAAAGTCCTCAACCACAGTCGCGCGAAAAAGTTTAGTTCGAACCTTACAGCTGCGCAAAAGTCTGGTGTGCGACAAGTTCGAGGGCTAATGAAATCAAAGACTATTAGGCTATCAGTTAGTGATAAGGGTGGAGAGTTTGTAGTAATTCCTCGCCAGTTAGATGTCGATATAACGGAAAAACATCTTGAAGACGCAGCTCTTTATCGCGCATCTACTGAAAAGGAATTCAGAAGTCGAAATCGAAAACTGAACAACAAACGGGTCAAAATGGCAGGCACAGCAGGTTCAAAACTAGCAGAAATTTTGCGCCCTGAAATCATAATGCCGACATATCCCGTCTTATACATACTTATCAAGGTTCATAAGTTAATATCCGCTGATGATCTGGCGCCTACCGACCCTTCCACCTTTAAAGTTAGACCCAACATCAGATGTGTAGACGGGCCTACGGATAGAATTGCTTGGCTTATAAATCTAATCCTCAACCAGTTGCTTAAACACATAGTAGCCCATCTCACAAATACCCAAATGTTTCTAGACCGTCTGCGCAACGCACGTCCGAAAAGCACGTACGTTATGGAGTCGTTCGAAGTTACCGCCCTTTACACTAACGTGTCGAGCAACTCTGCAATGCAAGACATCCACGAGCTTCTTGAGCAACACGATGGAGCAATTAACATGTATGGTTTTTTGATTCAGCAGCTTATGGTTCTCTTGAAGGTCTGTTTAAACTGCTTGGTCTTCAGATTGTCCGGGAAATATTACGTGCAAATTAGAGGGTTGGCAATGGGACAGCGACTGGGACCAACCCTTGCCGTTGTCTTTATGTCTAAAATAAAAGCAAAAGGAATTGATCTCAGGCCATTACTCTACTGTAGACACATAGATGATTGTTTTGTCATCTGCTCCAAACAAGAGGAGATGGACAAATGCTTTGAGTTATTGAACGAACAATCAGAGCACACAAAATTCACCCGTGGGAAACCGAAAGAGAACTGGCTTCTATTTCTAAACGTTCAAATCAACCTATCCGAAAACAGCTACAACACAAAATGGTGTCGAAAGCCAAGCAGTAAGAATATAGTGGTTCATTACCTCTCCTCTCATCCCTCACAGACTAAAATGGCGGATATAAGAAATATGTTTCGAACCGCCAACAGCGTGTGCCCAGGTAGAAAGCAGAAGGAAGAATCCTCGAAATTGGCGCGCCAAATAGCCATTTCAAATGGCCACGAAACTGTAGCTTCTCGGCATAGGCATAGAGGAAAACCCGCGCCCCAGAGCGATAATTCTAGCGAAAACAAGGCTCCGCTCCTCTTGCCCTTTATTTCAAACGAAAGAAGTTCAGCTATAAAACGTTGCTTAATAAGGGCCGGTCTAGAGAATTCCGTAAGAGTGATAGAAATACCATACGACACTCTAAGACACCAGCTAGTTCGCAACCGCCTATATGACCATCTATGCATAACGAAAAACTGCATAATTTGCCCTAACGGTAGAGACGGTGATTGCACGAGTTCGGGTACAGTCTATCTGATCTCTTGTAAAGCGTGCGGGGATGAATACGTTGGCGAAACGGGTTGACCGCTCTGCGTCCGCACAAAAGAACACCTAGTCGGTAAATCTAAATTAAAACCAAACATTCCACTAGGCCAGCATAAGAAGCAGGAACACAACGGAGAAGATTTTAATGTGGGAGTCACTATCCTCACGCACGAATCGAAAACATCAGCGCGTAAAACCCTTGAAGCATTTTGGATCAATTCCAAAAATTCAAAAATGAAACGCAAGGAAAACTGCCTTGTCATCACGCGTGACCTGGCGCCATACCTCAGGCTAATCCACTGACCTAACACAGACACAGTTATCACCCATGTATTGCTCTGTGCAGCTGCTATCCGTCAGCTAACTTAAATACTTATAACAAATAGACGGTAGGTGTTAAGCGAAGCTGTTTCTTATACGAACACAAATTTATTTGTTAACTTTTATCTGCTAGGGTTATGAAAGTGTTTGCCTAAGTAGATCGCATCTCAATTTGACCTTTCCAGGCTCTGAAGAAGGCGAAACCGCCAAAGCGTCAGCTATTGTATCCTAATAAATTCCATAATAACCTTGTGTGTGCTTATTGAAGAAAAACATCGATTTATCAATCAATGCCAAGGTTAAAAGAAAGTCGGTTATGGGAACGCGCTATTGTCCTTTCCGGGGAGTAGCGCGTTCACCACCACACCACGCGGGTCCTTGGTTTCGGCTGTCTCTCAGGTAGTTCTATCAATCTCTGCCATCGGCAGCCACCTGTCATCGGGATTGATCTGGGGAGCCCAAATCAGCATGAACCTAGTTAATCTGAGGCTGTAGTTATAATCACAATCCTAAACTTTTTATTTACTACCTACTGTTTTTAATGGCAGGGTATATTGCGAAGTATGACTTCAATGATCCTGAGATATTTGGGATCCCCAGATCATTCCCGATGATGGGTGATTGCTGATGGCAGAAATCGATAGAACTAGGTGAGAGACAGGCGAAACGAAGGACCCGCATAGTATGGTGGTGAACGCGTTACTCCCGAAAAGGACAATAGTGCGTTCGTTTCCTACCGCATACACCTGCGGTCCGAAGTTTTGCAAATATCTCAGCATTATTGAAGTTATATTTCGCGGTATACCCTGCCATTAAAAAGAGTAGGCAGTAAACAAAAAGGTATTCGTAGGCTCCATCACAAGAGATACAGGGATTTCATTTGACGTTACAAATGTAAGACATTTACCTACTGGCCCATTATAGATTTAAACAACGCGCTGAATATAGTGCGATATCCCCTATACAATCTTGTAATCCTGTTTAACACGTTTTTTGAGCACAAAGCAAGAAAAACGAGAAGAGCATTACACATTTTACTACACAGCTCCACACCTTTACAGGAGAGCTCAGCCAAGGGTAACTCATAAAACTTCGTCATAGTCTAGACTTACCTTTTAGCGGATCTAGATGAAAACGTCAACTCCTTCTCGATGGGGTTGTCTTGATAGAGATGGAACCACAACTCTACGATGCAGTTCGCCATCCAGTAACACCTTTCAGCCCGAGTCAGAAGGTAAACGTAGAAATGAAAGAGTATGCAGAGAGGTTCTTGCCAATTATCTTACTTTTGAAATTGTCTATTTTATCTAAATTCTGTTTCTGTCGATCCACGAAAAATTTCTCAGTAGCAGAATGTGTCATTTGATTGAGAGTCAGTGGAAATTAATTTTGGCATCACATTTCTTAACTCAAACGACTTCACAGGAAAAGCACTTATAGTCTGCTGAGAAAAATTCACTTTATGAGAAAAAAAAGAGGATTTAGTATCTTTAGTCCTAACTCTACGTTTAAAAAAACTCTAACCTCAATTGTAGAGAAATTCCCGATTCCTTGTATAATTATCATTAGCCTGCAACTGATGGATATTTTCGATCTGCAAGTAGTTCATGCGAACCGTTTGAAGAACGATCTATCCCAAAAAGCATAACTTCATCGTTCTGAATCTCTCAACGCAAGCATTGAATGGCTTTAATTTTAGGCTGTCGTGAACAAAAATAGTGAGCGCTTGGAGGCAAAGCGCTGATGGAGAAAGCGAATGCAGGTGAGTACAGAAGCGATGGCAGAATTTTCAATTTAGTTTACTGTTACAAATAAAAAGCTGTCGGATTATTTCGATTTCGAGAACAAAGTTTTGGCCGAAGGAAAACCTTCCGGGTTCGCACATTGTTGATTTATATTCGGTAACAAGCGGAAAGAATTCGTGAAATTGAAACAGATGAATTGATAGCCTTAAATGGCACTTGTTCAGTGAAGAAAAGACTTTTGTGACAATTTTTCTATGCAGAATATTTTAAAAGGCCCTATTTTATTTTGCAACTCTCTCGTAACGAGTGTTTGAAATCTTAGCGCCTATAACCAGTTCTCTGAAGGAACGGTCGAAAGCGTCCGGTTTCAATGCAACGTGACACGTCGCTCCATGATTTCGCCTCTCACTCTGCAATTTGTGTGTGATTGAAGCCGAAGGCAATCCGACGGACTTTGGACAATTCCAGAAGCCAGTCTCTTGTCAGCATCAAAATAATAAATCATCTTCAAAATCCAAGTTTCTCTAAAACAATGCTGTTCATCTAATCCTATGCAATCACAATCAGTTAGAGTTCAAATTTTTTCGTATCGTCGAACACCTGTTTTAGACAGTCCTTACTAACGTCTACTTCGTCCAACGATCAGCACAGCACTCAAAACTCGATGAGGACGAGCTGCTCCGCTGAACGAGCCGTGTTCAGCACCATCAATAAATAAGAGTAAATAAGTTCCCCAGAACTGACTGCTTAGCACAGTTTCACAATGGGCTCGTTTAGTATTTTCTTAGATAATGTATACGTTAAGCCATGTGCTCACTGAGACTTCGATTTCTTCTGTGAACGTAGTGTAACAAAAATCGGTGTATGAAGGGAGGGGTATAGTTGGAGTTATAACGACACGGAACACTATAAGATAAAGTCGTGCCGAAGTTTTATCGAATAACCTGTCTAGCTGCTACTAAAAGAGAGAGTATGTTCGACATTAATCAGCTAGAGAATCAATATAGTGAAGCATACGTTATTATGAAGCAAGAATGTCCAAGCAGTGGCTTTCTGAACTACTCATCTGCTCCCCACAAATTTTCGCTTGAAGTTGACTCAACGAGTGCATTTGCTCCTGGAAATGCTCTGAGCGAAACGACTGGTCTATTTCAGGATGAAATTGATGCAGAGCACGATGGAAGTACACATCTTTTCCAATCACTTAAACGGCTTTTCAGAGACTTCAACTGCTTTATTATGGTGTCTTTTACTATTGCCGTCGTTCTATATCGTTACTTGAAATGCTCACTCACGTTTTATTAACAGAATTACTTTTTAACAAGTATCCCTCGATTATTCTGTTGATTATCTAGAAGTGTTGGATTGATGAAATGTTTTTGTTCCACTTTTAAGCAAACTGTTAAGATATCAGTTCAAAATAGGAGAGGAATTCATTAGATGGTTAGTTTCATACATCGTAAATCCCGGTAACATTTTTCACTCGTCCCTATCTCTCGAGCAATCGTCCTCCTATGTTATGAAATCTACTAGTACTGAAATTTCTGGATTCCGCAGTTACAAGTGCTCTACACTATCAATATACAGAAATATATACATTTTTGCATCTATTAAACCACCAGTATACTTTTCTACTATGAGAAATTTTTTGCAGTTTCGAGTCGAAAGTTAGCATTGTGTTTATTGAACATATACACACAAGCACAAGCGCGGACTGATACACATACACACACTTATACACATACACATCGAAATACACACAGATGCACACACAGATACACATACACATGCACACATATACATACAGATGGTCATGCACACATACACAGATATACACATAAACACATACATGTATAGATAGCTACACACAGGGCAATCGTTGGGAAATACACTTTCCCAACAGTCTACTTAAGCTGAAAAACTCCTTTTAGAAGGATAGAAGGACTCGGCAGCTCGATTTCGCGATCTATAAGGAGGTTGCGACGTCCTCATGATAAGTTCGCAACAGGAGAATTTTTCTAGCTTGTCAAGAAGACATAACAACTAAGGTGTTTATGTACATTTTTGCGAACTGCTTTTGTTGAACTGATGCGAGGTTGCTATGTTGTCTACACTTGAGCGCAATTGATAATAAGCAGTATAACTTTTGACGTCCTCACGCAGTATTGAAACAAGAAGAGCTTATTCTTTCTTATGTTAGCGTATGAGATCATAACATATACTAATAATAAACTTGTACGTTCCACATGGTTTCACTGTTGACATGTGAACCTTTAGATAGAACGGCATGAATCTCAGCAAACTGATCACTGCAGGTAAGAAAGAAAAAAAAAAAGAAAAACTCCACGAAGTCGATGAAATTCCACAAAATGTGCAGCCTATCTACTTGGATATGACCAACTGAAAATGTCGAAGACTTTTGCATACAGATGTTGTCCGACCACGGGCGCCACAAATAACCCCCTGAAGGTTGGATTAATCGCGCTCTGGAACTCTGCGTATGAGAAAATAAGTTCTCTAGTGGACGGATTATGTAGTATGAAGAACAAATAGCATATAGGTATACAATTAAACTAAGAAGTGTTACGAAGAAGTAGCATTGTGAGCAGAGTTTGCTGGTAGTGACTGCTGTTATGTTGATCGAGAATTTTTTTTTGCACGACCCGTCTTCAACATCTACTATGTGGATGCCAGTATTTCTCGCATTCGATTCGTTCCCCTGCATCCATCGTTCACGGATGTTTTCCAAGTTTTTGCGTATGGATTAGGCTGATGCTTGGTGATTTCCTTTCGTCATGAATGTCATTGAATGCTGGTCGAATGAGTCAATTCTTCCTGAAGTGCTAGAATAGAACGGGCTAGAGTGTTTCGAACTTGGACAACAGAAAGGGAACTTTTCCCAGAAGAGTCTGGTAGCAATTTCCATTCTCTGAAGTGATCATAACGCTGATAATCCAGGAGTAATTGAATCAGTACCGAGTTCACGTTGTGACACCAGCGAAATTAATGTATGCTTTTAACGTGCACATTTTCAAAGTGGTATGTATGATCCCAGGAACTTCACAAAAAAGCCTAATTTGTGTAATTTTAGTGGGTGATGGTGAAGATAACTATATTTCAAACTCCAGCAATAGATTTTCGAGTGAATACGACCGAGTGAATTATAACAATATATCTTCTCATCTCATTTTCTGCATTGACTGTAACGATTGCAACCTCTGTTGTACAGCGAAGATCTGCACTAATCCATTAGGTCCCATCTATTTGCTGTGTTCCATCAGAAAACGCTATGACCTAAGCCTTTGTTTTTCGTTGACGACGTTGATCACTTGGTGGCCTGCCAAACACCGACGCCATGTCACTGTTACGGCAATATTCAAGAACGGAGGAAAAGTGTGCTTTGTATTTCGTTGGATACTTCAATACCTTCACTTGGTCCTCAGAGCAAGAACAAAAGAAAAAATTACAAGAAGTCGTCGCCAGAAGCTTGCAATATTGACACTGTATCGATGGCTCATTCGATCTCGCCCACCGTCTCATCAAAGCTTCCATCTCTTCGGGATCGATAAGCTACCTTCCATCTCTACGGGATCTGTGGACTGCTGCCAAACTTGTCTGAGAGGACGAAAACACTGGTTCAACACAGTACTCTATGAAGTCGACTGCATACCGCAGGGATTGATGAACGCTGAGCACGATATCTTCTCTCTTTTTCCTCTTCGAAATACGATAAATGTTGAAAAGAGCAGGATTTACCGAGGGTTCGCTGACGTTTCAGAGGTTTGGCTTTCTTTAAATTTCTCACTGTGCATGATTCTATGTGACTTGTCTCTATCAATTAACTGGAACACTTACAAAGGGTAGAACCGCTCTGGAAAGGGCGAAATTGCCGAAATGCCGGCCAGCATTGAACTAGTCTTGCTATTTACAGCCTTGTATCCGCCGGAGAAAGAACACTGATTTATTCCACAACGCGATGGTCGAGAGAGTGTTTTTGAAACTGTGTCGGTTTCAGCTCAGTTGTCTACAGTTGCTGTTGGTTGGTCACTAATGTGAAGTACTCTGCAGAAATATGTAAAAAATGGTTATACCGCATGGTGTGGTGGTGAACGCGTTGCTCCCCGGAGGGGACAATGGCGCGTTCGTTCCCCACCATGGACACCTGCGGTCCAGAGTTTTGCAAGTATCTCAGCAACGTTGTGGTTGTAAAATGGTTATATTTCAGAAAAATCGAAAACCGAGAAACCTAAAGGGAGTAGGCGCAACTTCTCGCTTCTTGCACTTGTCACGATTTTCAAATCTATCAATAGGTTCCTAGATTTATACAAAGTTGAGCATTCTACTCGCCTATCTTCTGATCCAGCTCTTCCTCTATTTTGATTCCTATCGACTGAACTTTTACTGAATGCTGAAGTTTCCCACCGATCCTTCGTGCTAACCACTTTTCTCTGCATCCCATCGGAGAAAATCCTGACGACCACATCGCTTGTTTTCACAAGCTTGTGCAGGTCACTTGGCTCTTAGCCAAAGGCCCATGCCATAGTTTCGCGCCAAAATTTGAGCAAATGAGAACTTGTTGGTGATGTGGGTGAGCGATAGTCACTTCAGAGCTCGAGGAATATACCTGAATGCGATCGAAAATGGATGATTATCGATGTAAAACGAATGCAATTACACTTTAGCAGTGTTACTTGGATAAATTTGTCACTATTATTTCAAATATTTTTGCACAAAATTTATAATTTCACACGCTTTCCGCTTGAACTCTATCGGCCCGAACCCAGTTGCATGTAGTCACTACTGATTGACTCAGTGTGGGAGACGCTAAAAAATTAAAGACCACTTGAAAAAGCGATGCTAGGAAAATAAGCGAAATCGAGAACCCTGGCAAAACTCTGATCTTTTAACTCTATTATTTGGCATCCAAGATAACTGTTTGTCATGCCCCCAAGTACGGTGACTCTAGACTTCACTTTCTTTACTTTCTATACATCCTGTTGAACTATGCTTGCTCATTACCCGACCCCACACACCACCTGGCCCGTCGATCGGCAACATCGTCGTTGTGTGCCTACATATGACTAAGTCCAACGGAGCTTCTGTTGACCGGTGGCGACTCTCGAACACAGCTCCATTTAGAGTGAAATAGCCTATTTCGATCCTTTTTAATGGTTAAAACTGTGCTCTCAGCTCCTCTTAGTTAGAGGAACGACGATTCATTAAAAAAAAAGTGCTAGGCATTTGCCAAATTGTTCACTATGCGAGTCAAACCTAGAGTTCCTGGAGCAATGATGAAAATATTAGGCCAATTTAGGGTTGCATGTTAATGCTAATAATTTAACAAGTTTAGTTTTTAACTCTACTAGTTTTCACACACATTTAAAAAATACCAATAGGTTCTCAAATGCTTGCAAACCTATGCATTATGCCCGCTTATCTTCTGATTTAACCGTTTCTCTCCTTTGACTCCTATTGACTGAACTTATATTGAGTGATCAAGATTTCCACTGACCCTTTGTGTCTACCAATTTCCTACCTGTTCCATAATATAACACCCCTACTGACCGGGTCCTTTGTTTTGCAAGGTAGAGTGGGTCACCTGGCGACCTGCCAAAGGCCCACGCCGTGGTTTCGCGCCAAAATTGGAAAAGAGGGCGGCAAATGTGTTATGTGGGTGAGCTGTGGACACTTCAGAGGCCGAGGAATGGGTCACCATGCGATCGGGTGGTGGGCTATTTTCTATGTAAAGCGAGCGTGACTACACTTATAAAATGTTGATTTTCTTCGTATTGTTGTTGAGCAAACGCGAGGTGTTACTATTCTTTGTTCACGATTAAGCTGACGTTTCGGCGGATTTCGCCTTCTTCAGAGC
>UYYA01001343.1:0-15765 GCA_900624975.1 Angiostrongylus costaricensis
CGATAGTTGCTCATATCGTGTAGGTTACACTTCTTAAACAAAACACGGTCTTGCTGGTCTTCCACTGAGTAGGGACCTTGCATTCAGACAGGTAACGTGTGAAGAGCCGAGCCAGTGTGTTTACGAGGACTAGTGGAAGGTTCTTCAGGTGTTCCGGTCTTGTCTCGTCCGAACCTGGTACTGTTTGATTTTCTACCGACGAAATGGCATATCGGATTTCGGAAGGGAAAACCGGCGGTATAACATATCCATCCTCCTTGATTTCATATGACTGAAGGTGGACGTGGCTATCGAAGAAATCCGAGTATTCGTGAATGATTTTCTCCATTGCCTTTCCGGACGCTCCTTCTGGGTGTCAGAGTGCAATTATCTTGGTTTTGTAGCTGGCGAAGCTTCAGTAGGCTTTGCAAATGTTCTTCCAGCCTCTGCAGCTTCGACTACAACTGCTCTTCTCTCTTTAAGAACTTAGTTTATCGCCTGCCTGCATTGTTTTGCAAGTTCGGACGTTAGTTCGTTGTTGCCTGTAGCTCGTGCGATTCCACGCTGGTGTATCAGCTCGAGTGTTTTTGGAGACAAACGTCTCTTGGTGACATTCGAACTCTCAGCTTTCATAGCGCTAAAGTGAAGATGTTGAAGGAGCCGATCGCATTCTTCGTCGATGTTATCGACAACGACATCCTCCCAACAGTCGACTAGTGAATTGAATAAGTCCCAGTTTGCGGTGGTTCTGCGACTTCGGTTTTGGAATTTAGCGGCTTTTTCTCCTTTCCGCGATAAATAGAATCTTGCACGAAGGAGACGATGGTCTGGTCCCGTGTAGAATTTTGAGACAACAGTGACATCGGTTAGGTAAAACCTATTTACTATTATGTGGTCTGTTTCGTTATGGTACTCTCCATTGAGAGATTCCCACGTCCAGCGCTGAGGATGAGGCTTCTAAAATTGCGAGTCACCATGGATCGTCTTGATCGCCGTGATAAACTCAGACAGCCGTTCACCCTGCTCGTTCCATTCTAATCCGTGGGTCCCAATGTGACGTTCTTCAGACGTTCTTCTTGATCCAGTCTTGGCGTTGAAATCTGCAATGATGACCTTGAAGAATGTGTAGTCTTCTTTGTAGAACCTCTCCATGTCAATATAGAACGTTTCGACTTCTTCTTCGTCATAGTTTAATGTCGGCGCGTAAACGACGAAGATTGTCAAAGCCGGAATTGATCCACGTCCTTTCAATCGTAAACGTCCGATTCGGGTTGCAAGTTGTTCGAATGAATCGATGTTCATGGACAAACTCGTGTTGCTGACTCCTCTGCTGTCGCATGTTCCGAGGAACAGTTCTTCTCCGATGTCATAGACAGCGTTGAATGGGTGGCGTCGTTTCGTCTCGGCCAAGCCGATGACGTCGTACCTTATTCTTCTAGCTTGCATTATCAAGTCTTCTATCGAGGACTCGGATGCAAATGTACGTGCGTTGTAGGTACATATCGTCACCTCAGTTCGTTGCGATTTAATCAGCTTAGAGTGGCCCTGAGATTTTAAAAAGATTATGTGAAAGTATGTACCAAATCGGTGCAGTAGAAGCAGGGAGTCTTTGGATCCACGTGCGTCTTGGGGAAAAATAGAAGGTCGCTTTTGGACCACGAATAACCGCTTATCCTCCACGTCGGGGGACACACCACGTTGCTACGCGACTAACCAAGTTCAGATCAATCTATGAGGGAGATTTGTGGTGGATTAAAAACACAGATGAAAATTCTTCGAATTCCCCATTTCTCTTGCTGGATTTATGGATCGAAATACCGTAGTGGTCATATTTTAAGAGTTTTTCTTTGCATATGTTGTTCTTCCAGCAACAGTTATGGCGATTTTCACGGTGTTTCTGGATTTTTATTCCAGGTTTTTGGCCTAGCGTTCGTCCTTCGCAGCGGCACTATGCAATCAATACGGCAACACCGTCAGTGCAATTCCACCATGGTTCGTTTTGATCGTTTTATATATAGTTCTTTCCTCTTCCTCTCGACATTCTGACGATTTTTGTAGATTCTAATTCATTAGGAAGATGGGTTCCATTCAAATTTTTCGAATGCTCATAAATTCCTGACTGAATTCTCTTTCTTCTTGCAGCCCTGATACAACGGTTGACGATTTTTACACGATTACAACAAGGTTCGGACTTCATGAAAGCATGGATAATATTTTGAGAGGAAATGTCTTCATAGGATTGTCGAATAGCCAAGAGTCGGATGTCATTAGTCTGTTGATTTCTTCTTCACAACGAAAGCAAGTCTAGGTCACCTTTATCAGATAGGTGGCCGGTTATTTCTGAAGTGCGCCATCATCTTGTCAACGTGGTGTTGTACTTCAGAAGAATAAAGAGTTTTCGTCGACACGTCTTGGTTGTTCGGTTAACCACAACATTTTCTGCTAAATTTATTTGCATATTACTTGCACATTAGTTTATTTGTTTAATTATTTTCATGTATTTATTTGCAAATTTATTTGCCTCCCACTTTTTTGCCGCGTTGTCGTGGCTGAGAGGTGTTCCTGAGTGTCGGGCTGCGATGTACAGCCGGAGGATTCGTCACCACGGCAGGCTCTCCCAAGCTGAGGAGTCTGGCGTTTCTATCAGGAAACCTAGCTAGGAGTAAACCAATACAAGGATCCACCACACCGTCTTGGTATTAAAGTCGCATGATGGCAAATCTCGCTCTCACTCACAAGAGTTGTTGACGTGATTCGTTGCAGCACAGGAGTAATCGAATGCATGTGTACCCTGTGCAATGACTTACAGTGGCGTGCCGATGTATCGGGCCAGCGCTGTTATCGTTCCAAACAGGTCTGATATCAATTTTCCTGCTCCGTAGGGATGGAAAGCTTGATAAGCCCGGGCCAGGACATCAAGCCAGTGATTGATCTAGTGTGTATTGCAAGGCAATTCTAAGCAATAGGCTACACGCGCCCCATTCTTTGGAATCCAAGAGAAGATCTTGGAAAACTACCAACGTACTACTGATATGATATAAATGAGGAAGTTCGCAGTAGTCCTTGTGAAACCGCCCATTCAAATTAGTAAGTTCTATACTATCTCACTTTTGCGTACTGAATAAGATATTTGATTCGTTATCGCAGAGGGGCGCGTGTAACGGAGTGGTCAGAGGCGCCCTGCAACACACACGTGGATTCGACCCCTGTGCCCCTGGCCTTCCATCGCTCCGGAGTCGGCAAATTGGTACCAGACTTCTCTGGGAGGATAGCAGCATTGGCTCGATACATCGGTAGGCCACCGCGAGCCATTGTAAACGCCAGATATGCATTCAATCACCTCGAAACGATGCTTAATGAAGTCGAATGCATCCTTAAGGGATTGATCAACGCCGAGAGCTTTACCCTTTTTTTTATAGAAGACCAGGTGTGTTGTCCAACTTGCTTACACCTTTGGTGACATCTCTCTCCGGAGAACTTATAAAATCCTAAACATTGTTGAGATAATTGGCGTTGTCGAATCGCTTCCTGAGAGGTAAAGATGGATGGTGCTGTATTCATCTGTAGCCACAGACGGGTTTCTTTGGTACATGTCTGTTTCCTGCTTTCCCAAGAACTGATAGAGTCACCTTATTTATATTACTTTTAAAAGCTTCCGTATACAGTTTTTGCGAGAACCGACACTTGTTACTTTAAATGGAGTTCTACAAATTGAGTGACGACTTTGATATGGTCTGTACAAGAAAACTCGTTTTGTAATATTTTCAAACTCTTTAAGTCCTCATTCAGAGCCTTTGATACCAACATAAGGATAACGTTCGTGAAAAGTTTCACGAGCCCACCCAGAACATCAGGGTTACGATCATCCTATGTCAGTTCGTTTTAGCAAATCGATTATCCACAAGATTTTTCACTTGTCAGGGATTCTTTTCCTTTTAATTTTTTCCCGAACTAAATATCCTTAACCATTCTCCTCTTCAAAGGCTTTAAAAGCAAGAAAAAATTTTTTATATCAGTTGTATCAGTGACTTTGCACGTCAGCTGGACAAATAGTAACGTCCGTGGACTGGTCAGCGCTGGCGTGTTTCGTATAGGTAAGCCGTGCCATGAAAGAGTTCCTTTTTCCAAGACTGAACGAACACAACGAAAAGAAGAGATTCGATAGATACGAGCACAACAATGTCGAGATATGAACAGGACCGTGTACCTCAGCTGCGCTTCGAACCCGCGATCGCCCTTTCCGGAGGTTCACTTTTTTTCCACTGCAACAACTGAGGCTGTAGTTTTACCTTTCTCATACTCAGTAGATAGCTAGATTCTGCAGTTATAATCAAATAGCTAAAATCAAATAATTGACGGAAACATCGGCAAGGGATCAATGCGTCAAAAATTTTGTATGTGTAATATTGGCATTTCCAAACGATAAGAGTTGTGCTGGACCCGTACCACTCAGTGATGCGGCAAAAAATCAATAGCGCGTTGACCGCCGACGGAATGGCGGAACGTCCGCCGGTCGCCCGGCAGGTCTTGACGTTTACGCGATGGCGATGCTGTGTCGCCTAAGAGTCCCGACGTGCCTCAGAACGGCAACGACCCTCAGATACGACATGGTATGTGCTTTTCATCTTGAAGTCAACTAGTATTGTCTGCTTTTAATCAAAAGAATACTACCCGTGTTATCCGTAAAAACGCGCACGAACTGATTTCTCGTTTTGTTAGGCCGAGATTTCTCATTAGTTGATCGTAAATTCGCTAGCAAAACCTTGAAGAAACGCTTAAATGATTTAATTAGACAGATAGGCCAACTGGTAGCATAATTTATACCGTCGTGTGTTCCGAGCTAACTTTTTATTTACTGCCTATTACTACTACTCATGGCCGGATGTGATGTGAGATACAACTACTATGATGCTGAGACATTTGGAAGCTATGGACCTCAGGCCAGATCGAATCCGCGATTACCTTTTCGGGGGCTTACATGTTACCCACTGCACCACTGAGGCCACTGTTTTGCCCTTCTTTCAGTTATTAGTATCCCCTTATTATTAATTGTCCTGGTTTTCTACTGTTCGAATAAGTGGCAAATTGTATTATTCGCACTCCAATAAGTAATCGAACGATAGGGTAACACGAGGAGGTTTTTATCAAACATCTATTTTGCTAACGTTTCGACGTCTTCGTCTTCTACAGAGTCTAGGATCCGAGTCGATGATCCACAATTGTTACTCCTCGCAATGTGGGGTCTTTCACTCTAACAGAGTTTTACACGGATCCTAAGAACACAACCAACTTTCAACGACATTCTTGAAGAAGACAACGTGAAATAGCAAACGAGCCCATCTGTGAATCTGAAGGACTGTATGGACGATAGATGATATATGCCGAAGAATTGAATTGAATAGAAGAATTGCTGGGAACCGCACACTAAATGATAATGCTTCATAAAAATATAATTAATAAATTCAATTGAATAAGTGTGCAGCATACTATCAAAATACATAGAGCATTTCCACACGCAAGAAAATGGCAGTATACACCGTGGTGTGAGTCTGGTACTGCAATGACAGGAAAACGTCCACTGAATCCACCTTCGCCTCACTGTAAGTACATGGTCACTTTTCGTTCGCGTTTAGTTCCAACCTACCATCCGATTGTGACGAGCACAAATTTGTGACGAAGGCCGAAGACCCCTCTCCACCATATGAGGAAAGAATCAGTGAACTTAATTTAAAAAGCATGCGATTTGAACAACCCTTCTGGAACGTTGCTTTTTTTCATGGAAGAAAACTAAGGTATAGGGGAAGTTACCTGTTGTTTACTAATTATTTATACGACCCTCCTCTCACACCTACTATGAGAATCCTAGCGCTTCTCACATCCAATTCGTTTCCTTGCATTCATCGTCCACGAACGTCTTCTAACCTTTTCAATGTCGGTTTGGCTGATACTTGAGGGTTATCTTCTGGTGATGAATGTCGTGTCGGTCGTGTCGATTGGTCGTGTCGATTCTCCCTGTACTCCTGAGAAAGCTGGGCAAGAGCGTTCTCATTTGGATTGTGAAAAGTGAGCTTTTCTCAGACAAGTCCGATACCAATTTCTCGATCAGAGACATCAAAGGCTTGGTGAGCGCGGTGCGGGAACCTGAACTGTGCTCGTGATGAACAGCATCACAATCACAGCACTACCCACCCATGTAGAAGGTCTGTATATATAATATAGAGTCTTTTGGCCTATTTTTACTTAACAGTTCACATATGTTCGTTAGAAAGTGTATAGACAATGTCAGTAGTTGTTCAGCTGTTTAGAAATATTCAATCAGAGGTATACTCGTGATCCTTTTGAATAACTGGTAATCCTTTAACTTTACTTCCTCTATTAAAAGCTTCGGATTTTTTCATCATCTTCTCACTTTCTTATTATACAATGAAGTTAGAATTGTGATTAAGACATGTTCAAAATTTAGCACTCAACACGAAAGTTTTTCTGTAGAGCTTAATTTGAAGGCCATTGTAATCAAGTGCAACAGTCCTTTAGCAGAATTTTTTAACCAGAATTCATTTTTCTGGAGTAGATCTTGATGACCTTAGGAGAAATTCAATGGTAATCATTCTCAGTGTACGAATTTTCGAGATCCACTGGAAGAGAATCGGTTTCAGTCGGCGACGATGTCCAGTTATCCACCGCCGGCCTGTCTTTTACAACCGATAGTCATCCCACCTCGGCAGCTATTCGGACCTGGTCCGTCCAATATGCGTGACGTTATCGCCGAATCACAGTCCATGCCACTTCTTGGACATTTACACCCGGAATTTCTTAAGGTGAATTGCATAGTTTATAGATTTATGTTTTTTCTTTAGAGTATTCGGTTTTTTTCTTTCTCGATAGTCGCTCGTTGCATGGTTGATTAACTAAATGAACTTGAAGATTCCCAAATGAGAACTAAGGGACAACGTGCTTCAGCTAATTATTTTTATCGTCAAGAAGGATAAGAGGATAGGACGTTTGGTGTTGACCAATCACTTCGGAAAGAGCGATGCATTGAGCTCTATTCGTAGCCTCGTAAAAGGAAAAAAGGAAAAAAGTGATTCGATTATTTCGCCTGTACGCCTGAACGAGCCTATTGATACACTAAGTCACTGTTTTTATCTTATAAGGAAGTCTGCTAGCAGTGCGCTAACCCTGGCGTGGTCAGGGACTTGGTTGGTCATGAGTGCAGGATCAAGGCAGTAACGGTTTGTGTACTGCAAAGTGCCTCTAACCATTGCGCTAAAAGCACTCTATTTTTATTGTTACTCCGTCTTCCCTATTCTATCTCTTCCAAGATGTTTGTTCTACCAGAGTAATTTTAAGTTTATATTTGCTGCTTAGCTAAGCGTAAACCTCCCAGAAGTCATTGTCGTCCTGGAGGGAAAATAGTCGAAATGGGATAAACTTTTCTCCGATCGATGTGCAGGCGATTGCTCGTGATGACGACCTAGAAACGCCCTGAAATGTATTATCCCAAATGAAAAGTCTAACCAAGCCAGCGGATTATCAGTTGAATGAAGATAGTTAGGTGGGCTAAACTATTTCTGAGGGCTTGCCATCTAGTAGATAGGCAAGTTTGTTGGCATAGATAGATAATTATTATCGCTGCTATGTTATAGGTATGTGCAGAGGCGTTTAGTGTTGTGATTAGAGGTGCCCTACAATACAGATTGGATTGATTCGATCCGATGCTATGCGTTGACCTTCCATCCCTCTGGAGTCAGCAAATTGGTCCCGGATTTATCCAGAAGGATAAAAATATTGACTTGACATATTAGTAGGCTCTCGGAAGTCCTTCTATAAGCTAGATGGGCATCTAATTGCCTCTATCGGTCTATGTATTGAGACTAATTCATTGCGCTGGTTCAGCGATTGGTCAACGCAGAGTGCTTTATTTTTCGTCCTTTATTATGTAAGTGTCACAACCATTAGTTATTATTGCAACGTATTCTTTTTTTACAACTTTTTAGTTCAGTGATTTCAGGTTATGAGTGATGCTCGTCAGGGTATGCAGTATGTTTTCAAGACTCGTAACGCGTACACGTTTGCAGTGAGCGGCACCGGTGAGTCTTTAAAAGGCGAAGTAAATAAATTGATTCTGGAGCGAGGTCATTGAGTTCCAGTAACAGAGGTGAGCCCTTTGCCTACTGGGTCATCCCGCCTAATTGAGTGCTTCTCACAAGGCTAAATTAGAGTATTTCTGAATTCTACAATATTGCTATCTTTTTTGAGTATTTACTTAGTATTTTCTTCCTTTGACTACTTTCTGCATTATTTTCTTAAAAGGAATGTAGAGATTTATCGAAAAAAAAACAGTGAGAAAATTTTGACTTCATACAGAGTGTAGAGCCGATATGAAAATAAATGTCTTCAAGACGATGGAATTTCTTCCGGATGTTTTTGTTTTCTGTTTGTCTTCTGCTCGCTTTTTGATTTTTTAAGGTAAATGTTTTTGTTTTATCGTCTATATAGAATTATATACCATCTTCTGAAGGGTCTCGAGCAGGTTGATCACTAGACTTCGTGGCATGTCTCCAAGTGGCGTGGTTACATTAGGTTGGACGCATACTGTAAACGAGTAGACTGTGTGACTGACGACTGAACGAAAATGACTGTTTTCCCTGAGGTAGACTGTGGACCTGTATTGCTTGGGCGGCAATATACGAGATATCTTGAATACGAGATGCTGATGGTAGTTCATGCTTTCGAGAAGAACTTTATTCCACTTTGTTAGCGGTCTGATCTTGTTGAATTTCCCCAAATCGCGGTCAAGTTCATTGTCAAGTACATCCATATTTCTTTATCATTAGGTATACGGTTATTTGAAGTCTTACGTTAAATATTATGCGTATTCCGCCTGGTTAAAGAGACGTGAATCCTTTGGAGATTTCGAAGATCAGTCAAGAAAATAGAAAATGTACGTTGAAGAACCTTATCTAAAGTTCGTTACGGCCGTATACGGTCGTTTTCGGTCCTCGTTAATGCCTTTCAACCATTTGAGATATTCGTGAAGAAGATGTGAAAATGGCGACCAGCGGAAAAAAGTTGTCCTCTCATCCACTTAGTCTTTTCGTTAAATATCTTTTGATGAGAACCGTTTTTATTCATCACTTGGATAAAATCCTTTAATTTAAAAGGCGTTACGAAGAGCCAATAGTGCGAAATCTTATATTTTATGTTGGTACTCTGCTTGTAAACTGTGCTCTCGTTGGCGGAAAATGTGGTTTGTCTTTTTTTTATGGATTCCATTAATACTCGAGGATTGTTGGTATATTTTTCTAGTCATAAGAAGCGGCAAGTGTTTCGGGGATATGGAAACATGAAGTCTATAGTGATTTTACGGAGAAAAATTGCCGTGAAAGTCACGCTAATTCCAGATCTTCGTTTCAAAGTTCTTCTTCTCACTTCTCCTTTACATAAATGCAATGGTAGTGCCATCGATACATTGTTATTATGTGCAGGACACGCTGGTATGGAGTGCGCGATGCTGAATCTTCTCGAGCAAGGTGATGTGCTTCTCGTCGTTGAAATCGGCATTTGGGGAAAAAGAGCCGCCGATCTGGGATCTCGTATCGGCGCTACCGTGCACACCGTCACAGCGCCACATGGCAGCGCTGTTGAGATTGAGGCCATAAGAGAGGTACAAACCAACTTATTCAGGGTTTCATTTACGTGTTCTGCATTAGAATACACGACCATTTAATCGTAGTACTATCGAGTGATCTGGAGAAAACGAATCTTCCGAATTTTCATTTATCTGTTTTTTATTTCATATGACCCTTCTTCACATCCACTGTGCGAATCCCAGTACTTCCTACATTCGATCCTTTTCCACATCGTCCACAAAGGTGTTTGTAAATTTCATGTGTTGTTTAGCTTGATGCTGGAGGATTTCATCTTCTCTATGAATGTCGTAGAATACCGATCGAGCCGATTCTCCTTGCAATTTTGACGATAGTCGAGCAAAGGGGTTACCACGTGGATTGGAGGCGAGCGTTGGAAGGGAGTTGAACCAGTTCCCTGCTTAATGACGTAGTGCATCACTAACCATTTTGTTACTCCTTTCGAAAGAAAGGTCTGCCTTTTTGCGGAATTAAGCAGAAATTTTAAGGGAAATGCTATAAAGATAGTCATGAAATTCGACTAGAGTCTGCCATTATTTTGGACAGAAACCGCATTCATCTGTAAAGCTTTAAAAAAGTTGTTTCTCACGTGCATACATACGTTTTAGAGTTCATGATAAAACTTTTCTATGAACATCATCAATAAGAGTACGGTGTTACTTCTTCTTGAACATTTCGATAAAAGCATTGTCACATTAATAAACAATTTTCAAGAAATAAGCAGACGGACTCCTCATGTTGATGAAATCCATGAAATCTGTCGAAGGATTTCAAAAAATTTCAGGCAGTCGAAAAATACAAACCAGCCGTGCTGTTCGTTTGTCACGGTGAAAGCTCGACAGGTGTGAAGCAACCCCTGGAGGGTTTAGCTGAATGTTGCGCTAATCATGGTGCACTATTACTAGCTGATACCGTAGGTTACTCCATGCATGACTACTTTATGAAAATTTCATTACCAAATTATTTCTTATTTCGACTAATGAAATGTTTCTTTAGTGCTGTTCACGAATTGTTCCACATAATATTGGGGTACGACTTAAGTGATTATAACGCGGTTTCTTCTTGGTGATTTGTAGCTGCTGTTTTTGTATACGTTTAATGTGAAGATCTGCTAGTGTTAACTAATCAAATCGAAACTAAGTGGATGAGGACTTTTTTCATAGTTTTTTTCCTTGAGTTTTTCTTTGCTCTACCTATTACCTTCCGATGAATGTCGTCCCGTTGTAGGTGGCTTCTCTTGGTGGTGCTGAGTTTCGAATGGACGAATGGGGAGTCGACTGTGTTTATTCGGCCACCCAAAAAGTTCTCAATGCTCCTCCTGGGTTGGCTCCTATCTCATTTAGCGAGAAAGCCTTGTACGTTGGTTGACATGCACAAAAACTCGTTCTCTTTTCGTTGATCTCGTTTTTGTTCTTTATTTCTGTTTATGCTTTCCTCTTTGTCTTTGGGAAGCTGATGAAACATGGAGTATTCGGGCATAATACCTATATTGTCGAGATGTTGCCAAATGTTTACGTTGCCAAAGTGGGCAGTGTAATAGGTGGCATGTGGGACGCGTTTATCATTCCTCAATGTGTAGTTAACAACTCGAATTTTTTCTTCCTTTTTGTTTCTTTAAGATTACTATCACTAGCAAAAATTCCACGCTTGAATTTCCTAAATCTCATTAAAGAGAACTATTAAGTTTATCATGGTTTGGGATTCATTCTGTGTCCAATTTCAGGCACAAGATTCGAAATCGAAAAACTAGAGTTCCGACGTTTTATTTTGACGCGTTAGAGTTAGGAAATTACTGGGGATGTGACGATCAACCGACCAGGTGCGGTATCTTTATGTATCGGATTTTTTTAGTTTTTATTTAGTCGCAATCGCTTGTGGTGGCTTACCGATGTATCGAGCAAGTGTTGCTATCCCCACAGACAACTCTGGTACCAATTTGCCGATCCCGGAGGGATGGAAGGTTTGGAGGGCCAGGGGCTTGAGGATCAATCTCATACATATTGAAGGGTGCCTCTGACCAATGCGCCACACGCTTCCTTTGAATGGTAGTATATAGGGATGGATAATTTTCTCTATAAGATGGAAAAAAGTCATTATCAAATCTTCTGTTGGTCTTAGCTAACCTATTCGAGTTATGGCTAAGATTTGAGTTTCTGGCTACCAAGATTTGTCTTTCGCTGTTGATGGAATGATTATAGGTATCATCACACGGCGCCTGTTTCTTGCGTATACGCTCTACGATCAGCTTTAGCTGTGATCGCAAAAGAAGGCATCGATGAAGGAGTGAGCAGACACAAAGAGAATGCTAAGTTTCTCTATGAGAAACTTGAAGAAGCCGGCCTACAGTGTTTTGTTGAGGAAGAGGTTGCTTCCATTCCAGTTTTTGGTAGACTTCTAGGCGAAAATTCATCAAAAGATCAAAATCAACTCATGGGCAAGATTCTTGGGTAATTATTGCATTGGCGTCTCGTAGAACTGGGGTATGGTCAAGGTTTTTGGATGAGAATTTACTGTAGTAATAGAACATTAAGCAAAATAAATGGCAGATGAGAATAATGAGGTCTCATTAGAGCAGAGTTTTTTTCAGTTGCTAAGGTTTATAATTTGCGCAAAGTTACTACAGTGAGATCGAATTCCCTGGCAGAGACCATCTTGTTGATTAGGCTTGTGTTTCTAGTTCTAAGCTTTTAGTACTCTTCTGGTAGGTAAACTAGGATTTGTGGCTACGTGAGCGTAGATGGATGGAAGCGTCTGATCTTATTTTACGACATTGTCGTACTTTTATCGTTTGCAATTTTTACCACATTGAAACGAAGCTCATTTAGAAATGGCGATTACCATGCCTGACAACTGTGAGAGTACCAGACGGTGTCGATTGGAAGGGTGTAATAGAGGAGATGATGAAAGAAGGAATAGAGGTATTGTTTCATGGTTAGATTTTGTATAGCACCAGCTTCATCATATGTATCTGATTTTACAGCAAAGATATGAGCACTCCAGTTTCAAAATTATTTTCCTTTCAGATTGCTGGTGGTTTAGGTCCTACTGTAGGGAAATTGTGGCGAATTGGCACATTTGGTGGAAATTCGAACAAGGCGAAGGTTAAAAATGTTGTAGCGTCACTGCAGAAAGCAATAAGGAAGAAATCTAATTAATGATAATAAAATACTGGACGTCGATGAAGTGGTTTATTGATGTTTTTTTTTTGTTGGCCATATTTCCTTTTGTTAGAAATGGTGAACGTTCGACAGTTGCTCGCGTATTCTTTAACAAAACTAAGGTATTGCATACAAAGAGAGTACAGAAAATCAGCGACCACTGTCTACCCGTGCTTCATTTTACCTTCTATTTTCTGCCTACTACAATTTTCCCGGCAGGGTACTAAGCGAAAGACAACCACAACGTTGCTGAGATATTTACAAAACTCTGGACCGTAGGCGACTATGGTGGGGAACGAATGCACTGTTGTCCTTTCCAGGGAGTAACGCGTTCACCACCACGCTACGCGGGTCCTTCGTTTCGCCATCTCTCAAAGAGTGCTTCGTTTCACCGCCTTTGTCGTCGTTGTTGGAAACCACCTCATATCGGAAATGTCCACAGGCTGCACCCATTGCAGAATCTGGCTGAATGAGCCGAATGTCACCAGATATAAGAATACTTGACTTTTTTTAAAGTTCTACTAAAGCCGCTCTGAAAAAAATGAGAACAACACACCGCCGAATAAACGAAGTACTGAAGGTGTTTGGTCCAAGTGCGTTTGGTACTAGCACAGTTCATACAGTTGGGTTTCTTACTCATACGCGCGTTGATATCGTTGAACGACGAATCACCTGAGATCTCCCTCTTTCCCAGGCCAATGTCGAGATCACTCATCATTTAGTCTCACCTGATGAACGAAAGGATTTCCGTATGAGAACAGTATTGTTGTACTTTTAAACGCTGCAGGAAAGAAGCCAATATTGACAAGGTAATATCCGACATGAGTCACTACTATGTAGTTTAACAGCTTCATCGTCGTTGTGTAATGTTTCTGCTTATTCATCATCTAGGGCATGGCCTTTATTTTTAAGTAAGGGTAATCAAGCAAAGAAGACCAGCGTTTCTATTCGGAAGCCTAGTTAAGAAGAAACTTATAAACCTATGTCGACAACAACAGCTCGTCCTTATGCAGCAGAAGGCCATCGTAGGGAACGTGACCGTTCATCGACCTTCAAAGCTATATGTTGATGTAAGTGCAATATCCAATTTTTATTTTAAACTGCAGCTTTTGGTCGACGTTAGCCACCTCGTAACACAGATGTTAAATGAAAAAAATGAGTCTGGTTAGGCATATCTCGTGGTCTTCTTGGACTCGCACCATATTGCAGTTGCTAATCGAAAATAGGCCTTCAAGTCAGTTCCCGGCACCGAATAGCCACTGGCTTTTAGCAGAATACTCGACTTCATGAGAAGACGCCACGCAGGACTTTTCGCAGCTGTCACGGGGCAACACCTCGAACTTGGGTAATTAAACTGTTTGTATACATAAATGCAACACCAATACAACTGTAATATCGGCAAATAACTACTGGCACACAAATAAGGTAAGTTCAAGGTTATGAGGTGCTGTACCTGTTACTAAAATAAGGCTTATAAAGGCATAACAGTATTGTAAATAATACTACTACAACATTAGTGCTATGACAACAGCAACTTGATAACAATGACAAGTAAAGGGATACGGATGATGGCGCGTACAGTGGCCCAGATACAGATGAGCTGTGCATTAGGCTGTGTTTGGATCATATCTACAGCGGTTGGGTGCACTTCCACATTAATAGATGATGATAGCAAGTTACCTTAGCATTGATGGTTCAAGTGACTACGAACGAGATGAGTTATCTGCGAAACACGGCTAGGCGGTTGGTCTTGGCTAACGATATGTCTGCAACGTGAAATTTGACCATCGATGGGTGCCACCATTGCCTAAGATATCATGAGCCAAAAAGATAGCAACTGAGAAATGATAAGCCTATGGCGGCTTAACAAATACACAACATAAGTTGGGCGGCCAGCGGTCTTGTACGCATGGCGCACAGTGTGGGAGGAATGGTACATGCCACCGATGACGTTGCGTCCGCAACAGTCAAATTAACAGTTAATTCTACTCAGCCAAGCACTTTCAAAGCCTCAGGAGATAAAACTGGATACATAAACAATCAATTCGCATAGATGACGTCCTCTTTTAAGCATTCACAATTTTAGTCCCCATGAACCACTTTTTGCCTAGCTCGAAATTGATCAATAATCTGCTGTTTTTTTTTGATGAACACACACGGCCTTGTTACTATACATTTTATTCACAAAAGCCGTTTCGGCGGCTTCAATCTAGTTAGCCAAACAACTCCATGAACCTAATAAAAAAGTCTCTCGAACGATAGATTTCAATATGTTTACCGATCGGTTTACCAATTTAATGCTGAACGAAATACTCCACTACCAGCCAATAGCACACGGAGACATAAGGGAGAAGATTTTGAAGTAGAAGTTACCACCTTCGCACGGGAATCGAAAACTTCGGAACCATTCTGGATGTTTCGAAACCGACCTTCCCTAAACCTCGGTGTGATTAATCAATATGTATTCTTTCTTGATAAGCTTACACGAGGTTGATAAATATATTTATCAACCTCGTGTAAGCTTATCAAGAAAGAATACATATTGATTAATCACACCGAGGTTTAGGGAAGGTCGGTTTCGAAATATTACTACGCTTTGTGCTAGCTGATAATACACCGACCTCTGCACGATGTGCGCAGTGATGTATGTCCGGAAGAAATACAAGTTGTTACCACCGGACATTGTCATTACATATCCACCATCAGCATCGTGTATAAAAGGGCATCACTGAGTGAGGATGCCTCATTCGAGAAGATGGCTCGCTGAGGAAGATCTGGCTCGACAGGAAGGCGAAGACGCAACGTCGAGGCGAACAAGAAGCATGGACCATCGACTCGGATCGCCGGCTCTGAGGAAGACGAAGACGTCGAAACGTTAGCCGAAAATAAATATATTTATCAACCTCGTGTAAGCTTATCAAGAAAGAATACATATTGATTAATCACACCGAGGTTTAGGGAAGGTCGGTTTCGAAATA